>OMLC01016813.1:5975-19611 GCA_900302585.1 Regalecus glesne | reverse complement strand
GTGGATGAGTTTTTTTCCCCCAAGTTGTTAACCAAAGCTTTTGTTTACACAGCCAAAAGTCTTACTTTTTGAGAGAGAGAGAGAGAGAGAGAGAGAGAGAGAGAGAGAGAGAGAGAGAGAACTTTTCAAGTTTTTAATGGCGTATTTGTTTTGCTACTATTTGATAATAAAGAACACCGATCGGAACAGTCAGTCCTCTGTTTATTAGCATAGGCATGGGTGTTATTATGCTAATATCCTGCACTCAGACATTATTAGGCTAATATGTAATCGACCGTGCCAGTAGCCTAGTCTAATTGTGGAGGTTTTCTGGTCGGGTTGGATTCGGGTGGGTGATTTGTGGAGTTTTGTTGGTCGGGTCGGTAATTAAGGCATATTTTAGTAGGCCGGTCAGTGTGAATTGGTTCTCATAGATGCAGGTATTTAAAAAAAATCCTGATCCACCTATGCCCACTGCACCACCATGTAAGTGTAACTTGTACACCAAGGCAGTTTTTACATTGTTTTTTTTCCTCACGGCAACAGGTCATGTTTTTTTGCTGCGTGTGACTTTTACTGCAATTCAACTTGTAGGTCTGGGAAATGCTGTACACACTTTTGGAGGAATGGTCAATGAAATGGATTTCCCGCCACAGCTACTCTGAACTGTTTAAAATACTTGCTTAAACCTGAAACCTTGTCATCCAAATAATTCATATTTCTCTGTAAATGGGCAGCATAGCTCAGTGGATAGGGCTATTGGAAAGTTTGCAGGTTCGATCCCCAGTCCTGTAGAAAACATGACGTGCCCTTGAGCAAGGCACTGAACTCCTAACTGCTCTCCGAGCGCCACGTGGTAGCTGCTCACTTGCTCCTACACGATAGGATGGCTTAAAGGCAGAGAATTGCAAATTTCCTCTTTTGGGACTGATCAGGGATCTTAGAATAATTAATTATTCCGTCTTCTAGAATGTGTTTGAGGATATTGAGATGACCTAGCTCAGGAGGCGGGGTGGTTGTCGAGTATTCAGACGATTGGTCAGTCGACCCCTGGTTCCTTCTGAAAGCATGTTGAAGTGTCCTTGAGTAAGACACTCGACTCTCTTAACGGCTTGTGACAACGGACCTGGCGGCTAATTCCGAGGCTAATTTGTGACAATGGGCTATAGAAATAAAATCGATTGGACTGGACTTAAATCGGGCATATTTACATTTTAAATGTTCATTAATATGCACTGTCCCTTTAAAGGGGGATTCATTCATTTATTTGTACGAGTTGTTCTCCTTTAAGGAAAGATGATGCACATAAAGAAAACACCACGTATAACAGAGGACCATCTATGATCTCCACATTTCTGCTCTCATTTTGTAGAACTGCACGATCAGGGGCGTCTCTGGTTTTGTGGCTGAACCCCGGCTGTGGAAATAAATCAACTGGCATGCATCATCTCTGAGAACACACCTTTGTCAAAGGCAGGGAACAATCACCCAGGGAGAATCTCCCATGTTCCTCCAACCGGGTAAACACATCACCCAGGCTCCTGAGTGAATACATCTTTGATCCTCAAGAATCTGAAGACTGAGTTTCGGAACAGGACAACTGCATCGGCTGTTCCACCAAACTCCAGCGGAGACGTTGGTATCTTGAAATGGCAAACTGTGTCCACAGCACTGGGATCTTCTGCTTTCCGAAACCTGGAGATTGGTACGTCGTGGGAAACACGCAGCACTTGAGGAAGCTCTTCGGCAGATTTCCGTGAGAATGAAAGGTGGAGATTTAAATGTGAATGAGAAATGGACTGCGTTTATATTTTCTAGTCTACCGATCACTCAAAGCACTTTCCAGTATATGCTTCACATTCCCCCATTCATAGACTGATGCCCGAGGCTGCAATGTAAGGTGTGCAACTGCTCATGAGAAGCAGTTAGCGGCTTGGTGTCTTGCTCAAAGACATTTCAATGTGCTCCCTGGAGAAGCCAGGTATTGAATCCGAAGTGGCCTTCCGACTACTGCGAGAGGAAGCCGAGAGAGATAATTTGTCTAAGTGCATAGACGGTCTGTGTCATTTGTGACCTACAGATATTCAGTCTCCTTCCAGATGGAATGTCTATTGTATGCATGTGTTGTCAAGGGAAACCATCAGTTACTTTGATATGGAAAACAATATGATATCTCTTCGTGGCATGAGGTAGCCTAAGGACTCCCTCCCTGTGAAATGATGGTTTGGGTCCTGTGAGTCAGAATGTATCATAGCTTATTACTTTATCGACCCCTGTGGAGAACTTGGTCCCCTGTATTTGACCCATCCTAACTACATAGAAAAGCTCACAGTGGAGCGCCCGGGGATGGACGACTCCGGATCTAAGGCCAGTCCTTTGTTCAAGGGCAATAGCAGGAGTGTTAACTGGGCGTAGATGTCTTGTGGTGGAGGAGAAACTGAAGCACCTGGAGGAAACTGGTGGGAGCAAGGTGTCACATTCATGCATCCTCCCTCTGGGTAACCCTCAGCCTGCACCTCATTACCACTCACCTAATTCCTATCAGGATTAACCACTGCACCTCAGAAACCTGCACTTTGCCTCCTTGCCAGTAAATCAAGTGGCTTTTTTTTTTTTTTTTTTAGTCCTCTCCAGGCTAACTTTCTCATGTATTGTCTAGCCTCACTCACCGCTGTCTCCCCCGCCTTGCCTGAGTATTGATCCACGCGACAGTCGCCATGCTGATTGGTTTGTTCGGCCATGTTTTTATATTCTCGTCGATTCCCAAGTGAAGGCCTTTTCAGTTTTTGAATTGCTGTACGTCTCGGCCTCGATAATGTCTTCACCCGAGTCTCCAAGGCTCAAACCGCGTCACTGGGAAATTATACAGACTCCCCACAGAAAGGCAAAGCTGAGTGTTTGAACCCAGGACTTTCTCGCTGTGAGGCAACAACACCAGCCATCGTCCAACCCATCATCCTCCTAAGTGCTGACAAAATTGGTCCGTACCCGGCAGATCCATGCCTAACCTCTCCAATGAATTTGAGTCATTCAGCAGACCAGACTTCAGCGTATTTCTGCATCAATTTCCCCCTTACAGCCCCTGTTGCCTTCCATGTGTTGGGTCCCTCCCCGGGCTGTACCTGCGAGGAGATGTCACCGTGTGTTTTGTATTCCGGCTCCCTGTGTTGAGTTTGTCAGAGTGAACCGTGGAAGAGGTAATATAGTTTATTCATCATACTCCTGTATCATGTAATGGCTTTAAATAGCCGGGGAGGAAAGCATTATAAAGAAGGCACTGTTTTCACGGCAGTGGCTGCAAATGGAAGGCCCTAGTGTGGTGTGCGCGTGTAGGCGTGTCCAATACGTTCCTGGTAATTCGATGTAAGCACAGCCCTGGCACACCGTGCCACGGTTGATAAAGGGGTTAGATTGGGAGGAATACGTTTTAAGCAAGCGGAGTCGGAGCGAGCTTTAACTCGGCCGATCCGTTCAGCTCCTCCCATCCCCTTTAAGCGCGCTGCGGCGCAGCGTGTTGTCCTTTTTGTGATTGATGAGCAGGGCAGTACATTAGAATGGCTCCTCCGTCAACGAGGATGTATGAAGTCCGGCGGCAGTACATTCTTTCACTGTGCTGCCCGACTTTCGACCAACCACATACTTCATTCCTGTGGATTGTGTCAAAGCGAGGTGTTTGATTTTCCGCAGCCCACAAGAAGATCGCTTGGCAGCCAGGCTGACGTAAGCCAAACATTCCCTTCAGTGACTCAGTACAAAAGATCTCTCCCCTGTCCTGTGTCCACCAAAATACTATTCCTTATGTGGGATCCAGTAGGAGTTGTGCACAAATCGATTGTACAAATAAAGCATAAAAGTTTTTTTGTTTTTTTTTTAAAAGCTGTTTTGTATTGAAAGAATGATTTGCTATCCCTGTCCAAATAAGTCATATTGATGAATTCTTAAATTGTTCTTTTCAAAGACAAATTTTTGGATGGGGCTGACATAGAAATACATATTTCCTGGTAGACAGGAATCTTCCTGCTACCCTTACACTACAAATTTATTCTATCTTTGAATACTGGTATCTTGCCTGGAGTGTGGCATTTTTTTTGAAGTACGTATTCATGCCAAACCTGGAGTATGAAGGCACGTTTGATTTGCAGAGACAAAAAGAGGGAGAGACTCGAATGACTGAAGACCCACCCTGGCAACAACCTCCCCGGAAAGGGGGAGAAAATGTGAGGATTTTTTTTCTCCTTCTTATATTTTCTTTCATTCTCTTACCCACTGATTTCTTTGTGTCTGAGCGTATGTCTTTCACCTCACACCTCATTTCTGCTCTCTGCTAGGGAATCGTGTTGCCTTTGGTGAGTTGTGGAGGAAGCCATTGTGTGCACCTGTCAATCAACTAGATGAGCGCCCCAGAGCATCCTTATTGCTCATTCTCCAAAAATAAGCCAGTAACTCCTCATAGGTTTTGCTGGCCGGATACAGAAAATGTCTCATTTCGTGCCGTTTGGCACTTCTGCTAAAACAACAGCCCCTCTCGATGTGAGAGTCACCATCATTAATCTATGACTGAATGCTCACGAGGAGAGTAGACTTGGTTTGGATCCAACAGTGTAATTGGATCAGCGATTTCCTCGCGGCCGTTGTGATGTGGAAGGCAAAAGCCTGATGTCTGGGCCTAAAGAATAGAATGATCAAAAAGAGGGAGGAAAAAAGTCTCATTCCCCCTTCATCTGCTCTTCAGCATGTGTTGACAGGTTGTTCGCTCACCTGTCAACGCTGCTGCTTCTGTTGGGCCCGGTCACGTGAGGTGCCGAGGTGTTCCCACCCGAGAGAATGACTGAATGACTCCTACCACGTCTCTCAGTTGCCTATTACGTCTGTGAGGGGAAGAAGCCACTTTTGACATGAGGAGGGAGCCGCGGTAGCTAAGCGGTTGAGCGCGTGCTTGGGGAAACGAGACAGATATTGCGGGTTCGATCCCGCCACGGGTCATCGGGCCTTAATCCCCGATTCTCCATCTAGGTCTCTGCCCACCCCCACCACGTGAGGACTAATCGTGATATATATATATACACAAATCGACTTCTCTTACTGTGGCCACGAAACAATTTCGTGGCCACAGGCTCGTTCAAGCTTCTGGAGATATGCATGTGAACCCTGTTCACAAAAAGGAAGGGGCAGCTAGCGAGGATGAGTGAGGGAAGGGGCAATGAGTCCTGTAGAAATTGCCTTTTATTTTTCTATGTTTTCAGAGACCTGAATCTTATCCTGCCTCCCAGACCTCCCACTCGATTTCCATCCAGCTGTGTGAAAATTGATGTAATGTAAAGATGAGTCAGAGATGGAGAAGACCCTCGTAGAGGGTGAGAGCAGGGGAGTGGGGGGAAAGATGCAGTTAAGATAGGTGAGAGAGACGGAGGGCAGACGAGGTATGTAGGTAGTTGTGGCGCACAGATGGCAGTATGTCCACTGCGTGACAAAAGAAAGGTCTTTTAGGTTAGGATATGTACATTTCATCTAGGTTGGAAGAACAGACTGTGAGGCTGCTCGGAGTAAATTATTTAACTTTTCTCTTTGTTTTGGACTGAAGTGCTCCATTGCTGAAAACAACTTAATGGAGGTGAGCCATTTTCAATGGGGACGTCTGTGAGAGCTACAGTTTCACATACGATTAGTCCCCGTGCTGTGGGAGTGAACTCTGACCTTAGATAGCGGCCCGATGCCCCGCCTGACGCCTCGCGGTGGGTTCAAACCCACAACATCCGGTTAGTCATTTTCCCCAAAGCGCGCGCTCTGCCATCGAGCTACCGAGGCCCCTCCCCCAACAGACATCCCTCAGCCGAGATGTCAATAATCCCCCCCCTAGAGATTAGATCATTTAAATGCTAATATGCAATGAAAAACACTTCCATCTAATCTGTCCCGGCCTACTCGGTATTCAAACAATGATAGCATAGAGGCAAATATTTCTTTTCTAAAGAAGTCGTTGCCTCCCATCCTCCACCTTCCCCTCCGGCTTCTAGAGGAGCTCTGGTGCAGATACTTATAAACAGAGATGGAGACGTCGCTCATCTATCATGCAGCGCGCCGTGTCGAATGATAACAGGACGGTCAGTCCACATCTATTGTTCATTAGGTGCATTCCAAAAAGTGCTATTTCCACTGTATCCCAGAGCTTCTCCAGCACGCACAGACACAGGGGACGAGAGATCATTAAGAGTGGAGAGAGAGAGAAATCAATGAGTAGAAGACTCTTAATAGTAGGTGGGATGGGCTCGACTTTGGCCGGTGCGCATTCATAATGTAGAGGCTGACAGACCATTAGACGGTGTTTAAGGAAAATCACATCCTGCTCATCCTCCAAGGCCATTAAGCAGGAAGAGGTCAGCCTAAAGACTCGCTGGTAATCGACTAATAGATTCAGGTACATCGCAGGTAGATCGTACGTCTCTCGGAGGAGATATTATGATAATTACATATTTATAACAGCGGGCGAGAGGATACGGCGTCGTGAGTGTAAAGCAGCCCTGACCCGCTGCAGCAGCAGCAGCAGACACGGGCGCACCTATTACCCCCGCTTCTGTGTACACAGGACTTCGCAGAGACCACGGCAAACATCACGCTGAGACCAAAATTAGCATACATACAAGGATACCGTGCCTGGGACGACGTGATCACGCAGAGGCCCGAAGAACGGGGATACATTATGTAGGAGCACATGAAATTCGCAGGCCTAAAGTGCTTGTAGCCCCACATACCGCATGTGTGAACCAAAAGCATAGCATCGACGGGATTTTAACCAGACATATGCCCAAATCCACGGAATACTAATGAGGCTGCAAAACAAATCCAGCTGTCAGTCACACCGATGGACGCCAGAGAGCAGCGAGGTCAGCCATTTTTATTAGCAGTGTGTGTGTGTGTGTGTGTGTGTGTGTGCGCCCAGATGTTGCGTTGCTGGTTCTTCACGTATCCTCCAGTAGAGTCCTGCATGAAAGAAGCAGCCTGTTCAAGACAAAGCAGGACCGCCCACATTAATTGATCTTTTTTTCTCTCTTCCTTATAACCAGGCTTGTGTGACGCGTCACCCTCGCAAATTGCTTATTGATCAAGCGTCACTGTGATGACCATAGTGAGCTCACAGCCTAATAATATTGACACTATCAATGTGGACAATGGACTCGCATAACCATGTTTCAGGAATCCTCTCACCGACCCCAGTGATGGACTTCATTACATTTCGTCTCAATCTGAGGTCCTTCAGCTGCTGGACCTGTCCAGGAATTAAGTACACTCCCGATCAGAAGTCTTTATGATGATGAGGAGAAACCGGAGGAAACTCACAAAGACACGGAGAGAACACGCTAGGAACACAGAAAGAACCTGGGGTTGGGATTCGAACCCAGGACCTTCCTGCAGTGAGGCAACACCGCTGACCTCTGTGTCACCCAGCTGTCCAGAAGAAAAGATCAATGCCCCTGTCATGTCACATCAGTGCCGACAAGTCAATAAAGATTCCAAGTGATGGTGCGACAGCTTGAAGGACGTGCCTTTGAGACTCGTCTTTAAGAAGAGACACTAACTTACTGTATGTGGCGTTGATTGCATTTTGGGGTTTCTCAGGAGTCTCTCGGAGGCCATTGGGATGCTGGTGGCGTCCGCAGAGCTTAAGCCATTGTCATGGCCACAATGTGGTAGATGTGCAGCTGAGACTAAGTGAATTCTGGCTTTGGTGTTCGGGGACTGATTAGGAAGCTGATCTCACAATAACACATGGGCTTGAATTTGATCAAGGGGATCAGGGTGGCAAAGCCCAGGCAAGTGCAGTCGCACAATTACCCTGGGGAAATCTGATCCGCTCTCTTACTTCACTCCGTCTCCGGCCCCTGCTGCTCTGAACTGCTGCCTCTCCCACTGCTGCAGACCTGCACTCCTCGGGTCATATCTGGGGCAGTAAGCCAGTTGATGGGAAGGAGGGACAAAGATGGGGGGTGGGGTGGGATTTGTAAACAACCTCCACCCAACCCAACCCGACCCCACCTAACCCATCCCATCCACAAAGCGCTGCAGGAACAGAGCTCCGCTGCCTGTGGAAGGGGCCTGATGCTAGGTAACAGTGATGAACGAGTGCACCAACCCTCTGATAATTGCTCACTCAGAGGCAGAGAGAGGTCCATTAATCAAAATGAACCGAGGTGCCAGAGGAGTCTTGCACCTATGGCGAGCTCCAGCCTGCCTCAACACAACCCGAGGGCACAGTCGGAGGTGTTGGTTTCAAGGGGCCCTGGTAGACATGAGTGCAAGCTGCCATTGTGTCATGACAGCAAGGCTTCCTCCACATCGGCACTCTGCAGTCTGCTGTGCCAAGCCAGACAAGGAGAGCTTTCTTTTAAAGGGGCATTCCGGTATTTTTGCATGAGGTCTATGTTTCTCTTATGTCTCAGAGTGGCTCGACCGTGGGCTTGGTACAGGCTGAGAGGTGTGATTGATTTCTGTGATAATGCATCAACGCGGTTGTGTGTTCAGGGTCGCTGGCAAATGTGATGTTTTTTGTTTTTTTTTCCCCCCACCATGAAAGGATTGATGGAGCCACATCACTTTGTCTCCAGAGTCAAATCTATAGAGTTGAGAGGATGTAATCCCATTAAAGGGTCATTCCCCCTGGTTCAGATGAATTAACATGAGGAAACACACCCAGGGCCACATGGCTCAGTGAGTAGAGCAGCCCTGTGGTGATTTGAAGGTTTGATACTGGCACCTGCAGAGAAGCGTGTCGAGGTGTCCTTGAGCAAGACACTGTTCCCCTAACTGCTCTGCCCTGTGATGGACTGGTGACCTGTGCTAGATGTTTCCCAGTCTTTTGCCCAATGAGGACTAAGATGAGCTCCCCTGTGACCTGACTTTGGATAAGCGGTTGACAATTGATGGATGGATGGATCTTACATCCATCCATCCATTGTCAACCACTTATCCGAAATCGGGTCGCGGGGGAACTGGAGCCTATCTCCGTTCTCATTGGGCGAGAGGCGGGGTACACCCTGTATAGGTCACCAGTCCATCACAGGGCAGAGCAGTTAGGGGAACAGTGTCTTGCTCAAGGACACCTCGACACGCTTCTCTGCAGGACCGGGGATCGAACCTGCAACCTTCTGATCGCCAGGTGACCGCTCTACCCACTGAGCCATGGCGCCCCTATATCTCACATCCAAAGAAGCTTTATTCAATTGTCATTGTACACACAACAAAATGTATCTTCTTCATTTAACCTATCCTATTGTACAGGAGCAGTGAGCGGCTGTAGCATCAAGGGACCAACTCCGGTTCTGTTTCCTACTGCCTTGCTCAGGGGCACAGGCAGGAGTGTTAACCCTAACATGCATGTCTTTATGATGGTGAGAGGAAACTGGAGCACCGACATTGGGAGAACATGCAAACTTCACACAGAAAGGACCTGGGATGGGATTCAAACCGGGGACCTTCTTGCGTCCTCGGTAACAGTGCTAGCTGCTGATTAAAGATCGTACAAAGAGCTAAGTGTCCGTGACCGTACACCCAGAGGCAATGGTAATCACGTTTTCATTTCTGCCTTCGATCAAGTCAGCTGTAGGCCTGGGTGGTTTTGGGTGAGGTCTGGAAGGATGGTGTAAGGCCTCCTCTCTGACGAGGACGAGAGGGAGCTGAGGTGAGAGGAAAAGCCCAAAGAACTCATCCTTCCTCTGCCTGTCAGTCCTCTGAGATCTCCTCTCCTCCACCTCAAAGGCAACCCCCACCTACTCCAGCTCCTTAGCTGAATCTCACCTTTCATGTCAGCGGGAGCCGGATCTTATTACACCAACCCCACACCCCACCAAAGGTGGGCGTCCTGGATCTTTTCCCGCCTTTTTTCCACCCCCCCCATCCTCCAGCGTGTGGCAGCTAATGTTTTCAGATCGGTCTGTCTCATACCATGTCAAGCAGATGGCCATTAAAAGATAATCAGATCCTCCCATTTCCTCTGCACGTATGATGAGCTGCTCCGGCTGTCCTCTGCGATCTGTCCGCTCCTTCCTTTCCCGCAGCTTCAGCGGCGTATAGTGCAGTGCGTCATCTCTGTCAGCGTCCCCATCCACACTGGCTGGGAAGAGACGCTTGGCCTCGGGGACCCAGAGCCCAAACTACCGTCACTTTATTATACAGCCTTGGATGTACACTGAGCTGTACATCAGCCACCCTGCCCATCGGGATGCACAGCAGCATTGCCTTTCAAAGCCTAATTGAGGACTGTGCTGTAAATAAGTTGTCATGGCTACTGCGTTGAGTGCTGATAGAAACACTTGCTGCTGGTGTCAAGCTGCCATGGCGGCGCCGATCTGAAAGTCTGTCCCTGATCCCCCGCTGCCACATGCATATTGTGCCGTCGCTTTCCTGGGAAACATCGCCAGGCATTCATTATCCAGCTGTGCACTCAAGGCATCTGTTTTAAATACAATTGTACGGACAGGGGAACTATGCCCTCGTACATGAGCACGGCTCCTCAACGAGGCGGTTCCATGAGTTAATAGCGGAAAGGAGGGGGGTCTGCGCCCCTCCCTCAGCACAGAGATGGGTCACAATGTGCCAGTTCTCAGCCCTCTTCCCCGCAGAGCCCCTTTTTAGTGGCTTCCTAACCTCATGTTGTCCATCTTGTCTCCCAAGGTGCTTTGTAGTCGTCCATCGAAGTAACCCCTCCTTCCCCCCCAACTACTCTGAGACGGGGGAAATGGAAATGACGTCATGATGTTGTCAAAGTGTTATTTCAAGTTGCATTAGTCGGTGAGGAAGAACATCTGCTGACCCGCAGCCCCCCCCCTCCCCTGTGACCAAATCACTGCAGATTACAAACCTATCACGAGTGGCGCGGCTCTGTTCGTCCCTTGCTAGTAGCGCTGATATGGCGTTAGGTGATTGATCATTTAGTTGTGTTCCAGACACATCGTGCGTCAGGCGGAGGAGTTTGGCGTAATCCTCCCCTCCCCCTTATCCTTTATCCCCCCCTCCAACGCATGGCCTGGACCCCAGGATTAGTCAAGAAGAGTGATGGTGTGTTCAAGGTGAAAACCAACTCTTGAGTGTACGCTCATCTATCTTCCCTCTCTCATTCAGAGGATCATGGCACTCAATAAAAACATGTTCTGCACTGGTAGCATCAGCAGCCAAAAAAAAGTCGAGTTGTTTAAAACTAATGAAGACCCAGCTGGCCTGACTGTCCTCAAGCTGTAATAAACCACTCACTGAAACTTCCTGATAAGCAGCCCCCACCCAATTGCATCATACAAGGCCAAATATTCACAGTGTTTGTGAACTGCACAGATTCTCATATTCAGAGGCAAGAGGAAAACAAAAGGAACAACCAGAAGTAAAGCTGGAACAAAACTTCACTAGTAAAGCTCTTTAAGTATCCTGGTGGCAGGCGAGGGTTTTTACAGGCCCACACCTAGCTCAGTGTCCCTAAGTGATGTCCTGGTCATCCATCTATCTGTCCAACTACTTATCCAGAGTGGGTCACGGGGGGATTTGAGTCTATATCAGTTCTCATTGGGTGAAAAACAGGGGTCACAGTCAGGTTTTCAGTCTATTATAGGGCAGAGCAATTAGGGGACCAGTGTCCCTCCGATCACCAGATGACCACCCTACCCATTGAGCCATGCTGCCCCATGCCCTGGTCATGTAGATTCACAAAGAAACTGTAGGGGGGAGTATGGCTCAGGGGGTAGAATGAATTGTCTAGTAATTGGAAGGTCACTGGTTTGATCCCCAGCTCCTTCAGGAAGTCTGTTGAGGTGTCCTTGAGGAAGACACTGAATCCCTATCTGCTCCCATGGCACTGCAGTTGCTCACTTCTTCTATATAAGGAGCAGCCTTGTGACCCAGTGATTAGTATTGTTGTCTCACAGCGAGAAGGTGCTGGGTTCAATTACCATCCCAGATCCTTTCTGTGTGGAGTTTGTATATTTTCTGTATATCTATGTGGTTTTCCTTCAGGCGCTCGGATTTCTTCCCACCATCATAAAGACACGCATGTCTGATAAACCTACCACTGATTAATCCGCAGCTGGTTATTTAATTCTCAGCTAACCTCCATATCTGGAGGCCATTCCACTATCCACCACCTGTGGAAACGCCCCATATGTTCAGCTCTTTATCCCAAAGAATGAGGATTGTGGGAATACAGTGACCATTTGACGGGGCTTTTAGACCTTACCTTTTTATTGTAAAGCTACACCACATCATCTCTTCTCTCTGCACTGTTTTTCCTTTCTCTCTGCTCTGTCCAACCCAAAATGGGCAAAATCTGCCAAAATACAAAAGGAGAGAAGAATTGATGGTATGAGAGTCAACTGAAATTTTGTTTTGTTCATCCTATCCATCCATCATCAACCATTTATCTGAAGTCGGGTCACGGAGTTATGCTGGAGCCTATCCCAGTGCTCATTGTGTGAAAGGCAGGGAAACACCCTGGACAGTACATTATTCCATTACTGGGCTTGAGCAGTTAAGGCTCAGCGTCTTGCTCAAGGACACTTCGATATGCTCTCTGAAGGAACGAGTATCAAAAAACTAATCTTCTAAATACTATATTAAATTTTCTTCAAAAAAAATGATTCACTTATCAGTCCCGCAAGGGGAAATCTGGATTTCTCTGCATTTTAACCCATCCTATTGTATAGGAGCAGTGAGCTGCCAACATATGGTGCTCAGGGAGCAGTTAGGGGTTAAGTGTCTTGCTCAAGGACACCTCGACATGCTGTATGCAGGACCAGGGATCGAACCTGCAACCTTCCGATTGCTAGACGACCGCTCTACCCACTGAGCTATGCCGCCCATATGATTGGCAAATTTGCAAATTTCCCCTCGTGGGACTAATAAAGGAATATCTGATCTTATCTTACCTCCTGAGGTATGCCACCCCTTACTGTGCAGATTGTTTTGTGGGGTGGCATGGTTCAGGAGGTAAAGTGGGTCGTCTAGTTATCGGAAGATTACTGGTTTCAATAACCGGCTTCCTCAGAAAGCGTGTCGAGGTGTCCTTGAGCAAGACACTGAACATCTAACTCCTGCTGTGGCTGCCCACTGCATTTATACAATAGGATGGTTTAAATCCAGAGGACAAATGTCATTGTCTGAACACATTGACCATATAAAGTGGCTGTGCTTAATGGGTTTTCTGGCTGTGCTTAATGGGTTTTCATTCCTCATAATAATGGAATCTTCATATTTGGAGAAGAGAGCCAATTAATTTCTTTAAATTAATTAAGTGTTGTTTCTTTACAGCAGAAACAACACATGAAGTACAGAGGTGGAGCACTCAGTGGGATGCAGGGTGGGTTGATAAAAAAAAAAGTTGTGATGAGAGTGGTGCCACGGTGTGATAAAGCATGTGGCAGCATCTGTGCATCATTGTGGGATGGTTATCTTTACAAGCTCCTCTGAGATGCAACTGGCTGTGGACCCGTTCCTTGTGGCTGTGGGCCAAGCTCTCTTTCTCTTACTCTCTCTCTTTCTCTCTCTCTCTCTCTCTCTCTCATACACACACACACACACACACACACACACACACACACACACACACACACACACACACACACACACACACACACACACACACACACACACACGTGCGCACACACACACACACACATCTCGTTGT
>OMLC01016807.1:2657-14636 GCA_900302585.1 Regalecus glesne | reverse complement strand
CTTCACAGAACTCATGCCTGAACTAGCCAGCCATAAATTCAGATGGGGTGGGGGTGCAGAATGAAAGGTAAAGATATTGATAGTCATACATGAAGGGGGTCAGAGAGGGGAAAAACTAGGACTGAAAAACCACTGGCTGCATTTTTTTGATGTCTTTCACAAGGCATGATGAGATTCCAGGGACAGCACAGCTCAAGAAGAGGGGTGATCATCTGCTGATGGGAAGGCTGATGGTTCCATACCCAGTCTGTTGAAGTGTCCTTGAGTAAGACACTGAACCCCTGACTGCTCAAGCCCTGTGATGGAATGACAACCTAGCCACCCACTTCTCACCCAGTTAGCAATGGGATAGGCTCCAGAATGACTCCACAACCCAACTTTGGATAAACTGTTAACCATGGATGGTTAGATGGATGGATGGATGGGATTCGAGCAGGATACAAACAGATTCTTCTCTCTGCCCTTTCACCATTAAGGGTGATGCACCCAGAAACAAACAGCTTATATTTACTCAAATAGCACACTGACTGTAACCATGGGTAAGCCAACTTCACATTTACCCCAGCAGGTTAAATGGGGTAGTAGGGCTGCATAAGAATGGCTCCTATGTACCTTTCCTAGGTACATACTATCTTGACTCTTCACAGGCCTGAGCTCAGAGATGATAAGCTTCGTTAGACACTCCTGGACTATAATTTCATACCTGCTTATCTACTTTCAACCCTTAGGTCTTTAGAACTTCAGTCATGCTGCTGTAAATAGACAGACAAAGAAAGGCCTGTCCTTCATGGTCAGCTATGCTGTGGACCAACACTAGAATACAGACACATGTCAGTATAGGCTATCTAAAAGTAAAACAGATTTGACCTCCTTATCAGGGACCTCAGTGACTCTACACGAGGCATTCCAAGGGCTGCAGCAATAGCAGCTTTACAGTCTTGCCTTAGTGTCAATCTCAAAGAGTGCAGCTCAAACTATCCTGCACAGGCTACAAACCAGCCATCACCAACACAAGCATCTCCTTGAATAGGTCAGATGCTTTTTTCAGCCATGAGCTCCGTTTGATGCCAATGTGTGAATTTAGCCGTCTTCTCCATCCATCCATACATCTGCCTATCCTGAGCAGGGTCACAGGGCAGCTAGTCCATCTCAGTGGTTATCGGGCAAAAAGCAGGGAAACACTCTGGACAGGTTGCCATTCCATCTCAGGGCAGAGCAGTTAGGGGTTCAGTGTCTTGCTCAAAGACACTGGTATTGAGCCCGAATCCTTCCCATCACCAGAGGATCACTCTACCCACTAAGCCATGCTGAGCCTTACTCAACTGTCTCCTCATCTTTCTCAAGTTGTGCTCTGAGAAACAACGCTGTGTCTCACTCGGATCAATCACAGAACAGCAAGATCCAAAAATGGGCTTCCTGGGTTAACATTATAGCAGCACAACATCCCAAACATCTCATAATTCACCTGTTCTGCAAATCTACTTTCAATATGAGATAATGCACCTTAAACTGATCTAACCTCTCTTTCTTTCCTCAGGGCAACCATGAACATTACAGATTGCATCACTGTGGATGTGGTCAAAACATGTTGCCATCGTGAACAGCAGTATGGGACCATCTGCTGGAGATACAATATGATGATGTGATCCCCGAGGCATGTGATTCAGATGAAATCCTGGAATACACGTCCAAAGTACCCGATTTAACATAGAGCCCTGAGGGAAGAGCCGTACCCTAGTGAGTATAGCCACACACACACACACACACACACATCCACGTTAAGAACACAAGTGCGTGCACATAAGAGAGACACAGAGCAAGAGTGAGATGGACAGAGACAGAGAGACAGACAGAACTAGGGAGAGATGAACAGAGAGACAGACAGCGCTAGAGAGCCACACAGATAGAGCTAGAGAGAGATGGACAGAGAGAGAGACAGACAGGGAGTGAGAACACATCTGGTTAGAGCAGCTACAACACCAGCATCCTTTACCGATCCATGTTTGCCAAGGAATTCATGGCATCTTTTCCAACAGCCGGACACCTTCCCAGGAGCTGTCATTCACCTTGTTTCGGGGATGGAACCACAAAAGGAGGTAAAGATGGAGAAATGACTGGAAAGCGTAGACCTTACATTTCTCCTAAGGAGTTCAACCAGAACAGTCAACTAAATGCAAGACTGGCCTGAGGACAAACAAACCCACGCGGCAGTGGAGCCTGGCAGCCTGCACCTATATCTCCCAGAGCAAGAGCTCGGAAGCTTATGAGCAATACACAATGGTGGATGTCTCTTGCTTTGTTGACATATTATGAAACAGGAATAATTGGCATCTGTCTGCAGTTTATACAGCAAGAAACTGTTCTACCACACAGGGAGACCAGAAGACGATACATGCAGATGGGTTGAAAGGAAGTCATGGCCCCTCAAGTTTTCCCTGGATCCATCTCCCTCCATCTGATCCAAACCACAGTAGTTTGTTCCAGTTTGTGTCCTTTTCCAAGGCTGCGCTGCATGCGTCTGTGTTTGTGACTGCATCTAAGTAGGCTTGTCAACAGGTTGTCAACACACAGCTGGCCCTGCAGGCCCATTGTTGCCACAGCTCAACCTCATCGTCTCCTCCTTCTCCCCTCTTCCCCTCTTTCTTTGGCCTCCTCCTGTCCTCTCCTCCACATCCTCTGGTGGAGCTCGCTGCAGCTGATGGAACAAACAGTTTCTGTGAAAGCACATCGTCCAGACCGGAGAGGTCTCACGTGGGGTGGGGGTCCAAAACGGTATCAACGTGAAGTCTGTCACACTAGTGCAGCTGCTGTCGTTTTTACTGCTCAGTTTGGACAACCTCATCTTAAAACATGGGATGACTGGGAGTAGATATGGGACCAACCTCGAGGGAACCTCCTTGAGAAGACCGTGACAGTTAGTGGGGTGCTGCTTGATAGTTCCTCTGCTCTCACTCTCCACAACCATACATGGCTGCTGTCTGTATTCTGTGTGCAAATGTTTTCAATATTTGAGTCCACCCATCCATGGTTAATCGCTTATCCAAAGTGGGGTCGTGGTGGTATCAGCTCCAGCAGGGGACCCCAGAGTTCCCTGTCTGGTCACATCAACCAGCTCTGACTAAGGGATCCTGAGGCATTCCCAGACCAGCATGGAGATATAATCCCTCCACCAGGGGGAGGGATTATATCTGTAACTTGCTCTCAGCTGGACGTGGCTAGAACACCTCACTAGGGAGGAGACCAGGTGACATTCTTACTAGATGCCCAAACAGCCTCAACTGACTCCTTTCTACATAAAGGAGCAGAAGCTCTACTTAGAGTCCCTCACGAATGACTGAGCTTCTCACCCTATCCCTAAGAGAGATGCCAGCCATCGTCCTGAGAAAACCCACATCAGCCTCTTGTATCCGCAATCCTGTTCTTCCCAACCCTCATGGCCACAGATGAGAGTTGGAATGAAGGTGGACCAGTAGATCGAGAGCTTTGCCTTTTGACTCGGCTCTCTCTCGGTCACAACAGTTCAGTGAAGCAATTCTCCGGTCCAGCTCAGGCTCCATCTTTCCTTCAGTGAAGAACAAGACATTTGATATTTGACTTCCCTCAGAAGGAGTAAGGACTCATTTCCTACTCGGAGTGGATGATCCAGCGGTTTCCTGCTGAGTCATTAATGTGTAATATGGTTCAAATTAAGTCACGTCTTAAAGTGAGACCATGAAGGCGTTTGACTTGTGGCTGGAATTTCCTCCGTCTCAAGTTGAGGCTGCAGCATCCCAAAGTCTCGTTTCAGAGCTCAAGTTGGAGGCAAACACTCACACATCCTCCCACCCCCACTCACCCCACCCTCGCTCCGGGCGCTTCCTTCTATTAGTAGCTCATTATGAAGCAGCGCTAATTAGCTTCCAGACTGGGAGTAGAGGGTTGAAAATAAATTCAAGGTTTTACTGAGGGGTAAATCTACTCTTAAGACCCTCAGCAAGGCAAAGCCACAGAGGATAAGTATGTCAGCTGACTTAGCATGTTATCCATGACTTGCCTCATATAAAGCCTGGCCCAGGGTCATGATGGTGTCTCGGGACAGGGGGATATTTGAGACATGGGCATGTTTCTCAAGGGAGTTTGACCTCCGCCCCAGCTCTTGGTTTCACATGAACTCCGTCTTCAAGGGCCGGGGGTCGAGTTACCACAACAGGGGTATGAAAAGCGATCCATACACTCAGCACCGCAGCTCCTGTGTGGGTAATATATGATGGCTGCACACAACACCGTCAGGCCATTTGAGGTCAAAGTTGATCATTAGACTTGACTGACAAATATGTCTGAATTTACACGATGAGATGTCCTCCACTCAGGAGATTCAGTGAATGTTTCCTCATTCATTTTGAGGTTTTACTCACTATGGCTGCCTTGTCTGTGATGGCTGAGAAAGACCATAAACAACACAAAGCACTCTACACCTACTCAACATACTGACATGGGGATGGTCCAAACAGGACGGCATGGCTTAGTGTAGAGTAGTGTAGGTAGAGCAGTCATCTGGCAATCGGAACCTTGCAGGTGTGATCCAGTCACCGACCAAGAAGCATGTCGAAGTGTCCTTGAGCGAAACACTGTTTGTTCTCTTAACTTGTCTGCCCTGCGATGGACTAGAAAGCTGTCCAGGGTGTTTCTCCACCTTTTGCCCAGTGAGGACAGAGATAGGCTCCAGCTCCCCCTTGATCCAGCATTGGATAAATGGTTGATGATGGATGGATGGATGGATGGAACCATTTTGAGACATGCTTGGTTATGGTTCCACCGTCAACACCATGAACAACTTCTCACTGGCATACAACAGGGATGGGCATGATACAATTCACTGGCTTAACCAGGAACCATGACATCCACACAGAAGTCCAGATGCTCCAGGAACAAGTGCAGCTACTGTGGTTGCTACATTCACCTGACACCACCACAAACACCATCAAAACGATGGTGGTGACAACTTGACTAATAGTTAACGGATGAAGATGTCCAACAGAAGGCGGCTACGCCTGCATCCCAGCTCTGCTTCATGGTTCCTTGGCCAAGCCTGGAATCAGATCATCCCTTAGCCAATTAAGTGACACTAAACTGGAGCTTGTGTATTTTTGGAGCGTGCCCTTAAAATAAAGACGCCTCAGTAAGGGCGTGACGCGTCTGAATGATGCATATGTGTGCAAACAGGGGTGACCTGAGTGTGTACATATAACATATACTACAAGTCAGGGGTCGCCAGTCCTGTCATGACACCAGAACTAAATCTGCACCATGATGGCAACTGATTTTAATGGCTCTTCCTGGCCAAAGGTCAACAGATACAACATTACCAGACACAAAACTGTACATAAGCTCATTGCAACCATCTGAGATAATGTGAGTCATCATCAAAGACAAAAAAACATGCTGGTGTGAAACTTGAATTTGTAGAGAGTGCCTCTGTGCCGGCGAATATGTGCATGTTTTGCTGTGAGGCAGTGCACTATTTCTGTCTGGCTGTTCTAACTGAGTACAAGCAGGTGGGGTACAATGAACAACTGCCGTTTCAAAGCCCATCATTCACCGCTGAATGACACACACAGAAGCCCACCACTCCAAAACCAACACTTCACCCAGTCAAGAGCTGGAGACCCTTGTGCACAAGTGGATTTTGAGCACATCAACTCCACAAAGGGGCTTGGAGATTAAGACTAAAGTTAGATACTTCACGGATAAGTTGCACGTTTAAACCCACATAACATGTGATCACAGCATGTGATCAAAAGTGAAGACCCTGTTAAAAAACATCCTTAAATCTCCATCCTCTCATAGCAACCAGTCGGCTAATATTGGAAGACAAGACCATTCTCAGACTCACTTCCCCAGCTCATAGTTATACATAGATGGCAGAGCTGCAATAAAAGCCCATAAGGAATCAAGAACACACCCATCAATAGAGAAATTCTGAGAGAAGATTTGATGCTAACTCACAGAAATTTGAAGAAAAGGTGAAGGACAGGTGACAGTTCAACCCACAACAAAACCAAACATTGAGGCAATCAAACCAAAAGCAGCTATTTACCTCTTTTGAGAAGGTGGTCTCTTCAGACGGGATGGAACGCTGTGTTGTTTGAAGGAACTGGTCTTACAGAACTGGGAGAACAAGTCTTTTTAGTGTCTCTCGGGGTCTTCTAGTATCTATGTGCCGGGGAAGGTCAAGACTCTGAAGGCTGGTGAGACGGGCACTGTTGGGACATGAGGCATGAGTGACACATCCAGTGGCATGACCAACACCCCCTGATCCCCTCCTCACCCGCCCTCCCACTCTCTCTCACAAACATCCCTGTTTGGGCGAACAAGTGTGGAGGCTAGGTCTGCAGTGGATGCACAGTGAAAGGGGAGGGGGGGTTGATAAATTTAGAGCGGTGCTTTCCCGCTCCTTCAGTGCCAGACCATATCAATCAAAACATGAGACAGCCATGGCTGTCATTGGAGGACCATCAAGTAGGTGAAGGAGAGAGTAGATAAAGCTAAATGTAAATAAACAGCAGGGAAACAGAGGTTGTCATGTGTACTTCTACCTCTAAGATGAATATAACAATGATGTACATCAACAATACCATAGGAATATGACTCATGATAGAATTCGAGTTTCCTGTACTATGGGTCATAAATTTGACTCATCCCTATATAGTCAGAGTTAGAGCATGTTTAAGAGTCTTAGTCTTGAGGTAAAACCATTTTCTGGATACAGATTGAAAAGATTTGAGTATACAGATACAGAATCCATCCATCCATCCATTGTCAATTGCTTATCCCAAGTCAGATAGTGGAGTCATCCTGGAGCCAATACCAGTCCTCATTGGGCAAATGGTGGAGAAACACCCGAGCTAGATCATTCCATCACAGGACTTGAGCAGTTAGGAATTCAGTGTCTTGCTCAAGAACACTTCAACACGCTTTCTGAAGGAACCAGGGATTGAACTATCAATCATCTGATTACTAGAAAACCATCCTACCCCCTGAGCTATGTTGCCCCTTTAGATACATGTTTGGGCCTTTCTGTGCTCCTGTCTATCTACATGAACCCTGGGTCTGTATTGTATGGGAAAGATACCAAAACCCATTTTAGGTGGTGAATGATGTGCTTTTGATGGTGTTTGATCTCCCCAAAATAGACTTCCCCAAATCACGGGGATCAAATCAGCTGTCCTACTGGCCACATGCAAGACAGCTTGTTGACAAACCGACACACCGATTACACCATGACTGTTTGCTCAGCTCAAAAAGGTAGAGTTTGAGATACAACATGTACCATACCTTCTCAGTGACCTGACTCAGTGTGTATCTTTTTACCCCAATGACCAGGAATATGGCAGCGGCTAGTGGAAACTAACACCTTCTCCAGAGGCGTCAAAGGTGACAGCTCCATGTAGGTCAAGGTCTACCTACAGCAGGCCATAGTAAGGTTCAGTTGGGGGGCTATTTTAAGACCGCCATCACAACAGCATGCCGTGGACTCGGGTGGGATGGACGGTATAGGGGGGCTGTAAAGTGAGCTTCGGGAGGCGGTTGATCTGGCGCGTTATATCTAGCAGTTGATTCAGTGACGGGGTGGCGGTATGTCCCTACTCCGGGCCAACAGAGCATGCCAGCTCTTCGTGGTAGGGGCAGGGGACTTATAAAGTTGACATGTGGAGATTAACCCCGTCAGCCAGACACTTCATCACCTAACTTTGGAAACATTCTCCAGCCTCTTTCTCCAAGCTAGCTCAATGGTGACGTATTAGCAATGAGCCCTGTACAAAATTGGGTTTAAAAAGCAAATTGTTACATGTTTATGGCATCTCGTTTGACTCTGGTGAACAGTGAGTGGTCGAAAACATGTGGTGGGAAAAGCTAAACAAACAGCTGATTTAACTAACCACTTGAGCCAGTAGACCAACCGCTCATCCATCACACTGGTGATTACACGTTTAAGGTCCAAAACTCCCGTTCAACAGAGCGTCGGCCAGATGGAGGGGAAAGAAAGGAATCAAACCCACACTGCGATCCAAAGATAAGGATGTGGGCTCGGTTTCAGCTGGCCCCTGAATAAAGGAGACACTGGGCAGAGAGGAGAGCCCTGGGAGGGTGCCAGTCAAGGAGATGATGGAGGAAGACAGAGACAGATTGATTGCTTTCGTGTTCACCATCAGCCTTTCATTATGGGTGCCATATTTTACACTTAGACCATCATGAAGTATTTTAAAACTCAGATGGAGCTGAACAATTTTGAAAAAAACTAATACATTTACCCCTTTTGATATAATTGCAACAACTAAACCCTGTACCAAATTTCGGTTTGCTACCATTTAAAATGAAGAAAACCCATCCATCCATCCATTGTCAACCACTTATCCAGGGCCAGGTTGCGGAGGAAGCAATTCCAGCCAAGGACCCCAAACTTTCTTTTTACTGGCCATCTCACGCTCCATCCTCCTCTGACGTGAGAACAAGACTCTGTGATACTTGAACTCCCTCAATGGAGGTAAGGACTCGTTCCATGCCGAGAACCATGCCCTCAGATTTCAAGTATGGATGGATGGATGAAAACCCATCCTACATTGATTTAATCCCGGAAATAAGCAAGCACAGAAAACAGTCAGTAGTTTTGACAATGCTTGCTCATTGCTACACCCTAATTAAATAGCCATATTTATCCTGCTATGCTTACATCTGTTGTGACCCAAGATCAGCCCAGCACTTGTGGGTGGGATAGCATTTCACCATTAGATGGTAGCAAACTAGCACAAGTGCTATGGGGCTTAGTTGCTCTTCAGAGAAAAGAAATGAGTTGTATACTTTTGCCATATATTTGCATCTTTTAATCTTCAAAAATAAGGTATCTGTCTAAGGAGCCATTAAATTCAACTAAATTATATCCTTATTCATATGCCCTAGAATTTTTATCTTCAAGAGTTGTCAAAAGAAAAGTAGAGTTTGTTAGATTGCATTTCTCTATCAAGCAGTAAGAGTTCTAACATGACTAACTGGCCCAGCTATCTTTATATTGGATGAGAGAGGTCTGTTAGTTCAATGGCAATGTGGATTCTGAGATTAAATATTGTCCAGCCCTTCTCGGAGGACTGTCATATGGTCAGAGGCATTTGCATATGTGCATGGGTGGCATTCTGGCCCGGTAGTTAGCATCATTACCTCACAATAAGAAGGTCCTGGGTTCGAATCCCATATCAGGTCTTTTTTGTGTGGAGTTGGCATGTTCTCCCTGTGCATTTGTGGGTTTCCTCTGGATGCACCAAATTTGTCCCACCATCAAAAGACATGTATGTTAGGTTTAATACTCCTGCCTGGGCTCCTGGGCAAGGCAATAGGAAAAAGAACTGGAGTTGGTCCCTGGGCGCTGCAGCTGTTCACTGCTCCTATATAATAGGATGGGATAAATTCATAAAAATGTTTTCAATTTTAACAGAACAGCTGTTAATGACAACATAAAGTGGCTTACGGCCCACCACTGACCGCTCTTTGCTCCTTTGGGTTAGGTTTTATATCAAACAGCACCCTCTAGTGTTGAAATCAGGTAAAGCCTCAGGACCACAACCTTCCCATGTTCTACTCTTGTTTTGTTGCCCTTCCGTCAGAACACCATTTCCTGCCCCAACGCACGACCCCTGAATGATTTGTTTATGAAGAAGGAAAATCCCATCAGGGATGATCCTTGCTTTCACCGAGAGATGGGACAGAGAGGCTGGGAACAGGGCCAGGCTTGGAGGCTCTTCAGAGGCAGGGCAACACGAGGGGCTTTGCTTTGAGCTCTCAGAGGGCTTCCAGCTAAATCTGACAGCTAAGGGGCTACGAAGGCTAAGTAGTAGCAGAGAGAGAAACACTAATGTTTAGCATCACAGAGAAATGTTGATTACTAACATGCCCCAACCAAAGTGTCCAGTCAGCACAAATGAAAAAGCTGAGGGCAGGAGAACCAGTCTCATATTTTTCCATAAACAGCAGAGGAGGAAGACCACAACAATCTCCTGGGGGATGGAGACAAAATAGAAATGTGTACGTCTAAACCCACCCCTCCACTTCAACACAGCTCAGCCATGCAGGCAACCTCTCACGCGGATCGGTTTGTTTTACACAATATGTTCTCTAAAATATGACACTGGAAAATATAATAACATACATAAATAAAAATAAACATAAATAAATATTAACCTTAAATCACTCAAGTTAACATGTTCCTCTGTGCCACACCCTCAAAGCCTTAAAGGTAGCCCTGGAAAGAACCAACTAGATCCAATTCATCAATTTGTTCTCACACACCCACGGAATCATTTACCCTGAACTTTGTCTGACAGGTATATGGACGCAAAACCTGGTGGTTGTTTTTAATTCCTTCCTCCTAGCATCTATCGTTTACCTCTTGCAAGGGCCCAACTCAAAAACTCACAGAGACATCAGCAACAACCAATCAGTGTCTGAATTCAGGGGTTGGCCAGGTCCCACATTGTCTCTGAAACAGACCTCAGGGCTAAACAATCCCATGGGTATGTAACCACAAATTTGTAAATCTGAATGATTGATGAATGAGGCCTTTTGTTGCCTATTGAGACTACGGATCAGGCCTGGCCTTCTCAGCCCTGGACCTCAACGACAGCAAGGGTTGGGTTGCCATTCATGCCAAGCTCTGAGAGTGAGCTACCACACCCAGTTAAAGCCAGACAGTACACTGAAGTGTCAAGACAAGCAGTAAACAGATGGAACAACAAGATGAGAACAGGCTTGAAAACAGAAAGAGATGCATAACACAGGTTTGTGTGTGCTCACAACCTCTAGTGATCACTCAAGGAGACAGAAGAAGGTTCTTATAAACAGGCTTTCCCTAT
The DNA here is from genome assembly GCA_900302585.1 of Regalecus glesne. Taxonomy (NCBI): domain Eukaryota; kingdom Metazoa; phylum Chordata; class Actinopteri; order Lampriformes; family Regalecidae; genus Regalecus; species Regalecus glesne. Next base: position 3,756 of record OMLC01016807.1, on the reverse strand, counting down.
TACAGCATAATCAAATCCTCACCATACCCCTAATGAACCGTATATCAAGCCCACACAAAGGAGATCAGCTGACACGAGCTCTGGGGACAGTCCACCACTTATTCTACAGCATATACACATCTCCCTATTCTTATGGGGACCCCATGCATGACCACATGCATAACCTTAACTCTAAACCCCAAGTCATAACCCTAAAATAGACTTTTTTCCTCATGAGGGACCCCTAAAATACCCCCATAAGATGTGTGGTTTCAGGATTTTCTATCCTAATAAGGGCATTTGGTTAGCCCAGGAGAACCTTGTACACACTCACACAGTGTTTCAAGATACAACTCGTTGGCCACAAATAGACACAGTCTGAGTAGATAAGAGCGAGGGAGCTAAAGAGGTGAGGGGTGAAGAGTAGCAGATTTGAGAAAGGGTGGCGGAGACAGTGGAAGAGTCTATGTGCCAGACTGAGAGAAAGGAATGATACTGAGGCAGAAATCCCAAGTACAAGTCAGCAGAGCAAAACGGAAATTATTATTTGTTGTTCGTTTGTTTTTTCAGAACCAGAATTGAAATACGGAAACCGCTGACAGCCCCAGCCCCTCTGCCCTGATCCCCACCCCTCATCATCATCACGCTCTCCAGCCTTCTGTCCCCCATCCACCCTACTCATCGATGACCCACATGTCTACTCGATGGAGCCAGGCTCTCCGTGACACAAACCAGACCCCTCCCATCGAGCCCGGGCCCCTGACCCACTAAGAGCAGATAAACGAGCTATTGCACTGCGCTAATGAGCGGACATGTCCTCCACAGTGAGCAATGATGGCAATCCCTCAGCAGAGATCAAAACCAATGGGAAACGGCGACAGAGACTACACGATAAAATGTTGGTCCTGATGAGAAAATACAAAAAGGGGGAGTGTACCTTTTTAATTTGTCCCTCTTTTATTCCAATCGGTGTCCGTGTCCGTAGTGGTGAGCAGAAGGAACGACCACAGCCAGACTGAATGGGGGTCAAGTGAGAGAAAGGTGGAACAAGGGCAGAGTTTAATAGAGAGATATTGAAATCATCCAAGACCCACCAACGAAGATAAGAGTGAAGATCCAG
>OMLC01016790.1:2866-15132 GCA_900302585.1 Regalecus glesne | reverse complement strand
TGTGTACTGATCCTAATGTGCTTATCATTTATAAAGGAATGTAGTATAAATACAATATAGTGGCTCCTTGCTATACAGTACAGATTAACCATAGAACATGGTCATTTTACCTTTTTTGCACTTATCTCCCTCGTAGCTAGGTGGGCAATGGCACGTTATGTTGTTAATGGTCTCTGTACACTTCCCCTCTCCGCATGATGTCTCATTGCACTGGGCTATCAGGGGAAAGATTATAACTCAAACACAAACCACCAGTTTTCAGACTGCCTGCTTAAAAACAGTCGACCCTTTTAAAATTTTTCTAAACTAATTTCAATCTTGTACAAGCATTTATATTGTGTATAGTTTTTCCTTATGATGGTCTAAGGATGGGATGTTACGTTAGTGTAAAGCCCACTGAGGCAATTTAAAAATTTGGGATGATGGGATATACAATTGAAATTGATTTGACCTAAGTCCGTCCAAGATTCATAATTAAAATACATGTCCTTAAACATTTTGAACAGCATGAGGCACTGATAATTGCTTTTTCTCCATGTTACAATCTAAGATGTCTTACCTTTAAAACATGCTGGGTATTTCTTACTGCTACAGTTCTCATCGTTCCATTTCCCTCTGTTTTTATTCCGGTTGACGTAGATCTCCACACAGAGCTCTGTGTTTTGTGGATTGTTTGGCTCTTTTTCTGCCCACGACTGGTCACCAATCCACTTGTTATTGTTCCAAACCCAGGTCCAGATTCCATTTTCAAGGTTCTTTTGAATGCCGATCCAGTAATACGGGGTCCCAGATCTCTCCTGTAGAGTATTGACCAGATAATCGTTCTCCTCCTGGTTTTGAATTACCACCAGGTCTGTGTAGTAACTCTGACACCACAATCTTGCCTCACTCCAGTTCATCTTTTTAAATGTGGAATAGTGATATGTCCAGCCTATGGTGCCTTCAACCAGTGAACTACCTGTTAATGAGAGACAAAGTAGTAAATCAGAAAAAGTGAAACTGTAAATGTCGATGCATCACCGTTTCGCTGTTACACAACTAAAATATTTACCAAGTTTACGAGTCTTCATTCTAAGTGTAATGTTCAAGAAGCAGCAGAGCTATAGTGTATAATCATGCATCTCAGTAGTGAATTCCTAATATTGGCCTGGCTAAAAAGCTGATAACCCACCTAGGAGGAGGATGAATGTCCACTTCAAAGCAGCTGGCGATGGCTCCCTGAGCATGGACCAGTGCCCGTCTGTTATCTGTCCGATGAGCATGATCAAAAACCAAAACATTATATCACACAATCGTCACGACTGATTGACCACGAGCATATCTTACAAGTAGTTCATTTGCGCAGACTAGCTAATTCTTATGGATATTTTCTATACTGTTTAGAATAGTGCCTTGATAGAGATTTCTTCTTATGATACTTACCTTGTTACGTCCCACTGTACTCTCCATGGTTTTATGTTAGGGAACTCTAAGTGGGGACCCTGGTCTGGTTTGGGCTTTTATTCCCCTTTACAGACCAAGTCAATTCCACAATTTCACAATACCTGGATGTGGCAGAGTTTATCGGAGGGAAAACGGAAATGGATATGTTGACTGATCGGTGGACTGGCTGAATGGTGGACTCGTCATAGGTGGACTGATCGTTTGGGAAATGAATGGAAGGCCTATAGGTGTTCTAAACCAGGACAAACTTCTCACGTCAGATATGAACATGTGAAAACTTTGTTGGACAAACAATATTCGATATAGAAAGAATAGAGGCATTAGATCACACAGACTAAAAAGCTTTTCTACCCAAATTGTGCTGGTGGGAAGCTCAGTATAAGGACCGTGACATGAACAACAACAAAAACTGTAAAGGGGAAAAAAACATCTAATATTGAAGCACCTCATATCATCTAAAAAGAAACTACATTCAGGCTCCCAATGACTATTTAAATCCCTAAAAAGTTATGAACAAACATCCACTGGGTGAATTTAAGACCAGATTTCCTCTATTAAGACAAACCAGGTTTTTATTTCCTTTAGTTTCAAATACAAATGCTTACAACATGCTGTCTAAATGAATTAGGATATCTCAGCACACTGACATATCATGAATTATAGACACTTATAGCAGCCAATACGATATATTTTGACCAAGAGAGCAAGATGTGCTACAGCTATTGCTGGTAAGTTGGGTGGAGGTGGGGGACTTAGGGCGGAACATCAGATATATCTTTTCAATCTCAAACACTGCTGATGCATCAGGTTCTAAATTGAGTCCAATGAACAATGAGATGTGTGTGAAAAAAATTCCTACCATGTTATGTTTGTATCCACCATTGCACTTTTTAATTTCCTCTGACATTGTTTACCATGTACAGTTATATAACATCTCTGAACCTGACCCTTGGGGGTCAAAATATAAAATTACCCTTGTCTGGACCCTTGATTAAAGGTCCAAGTCATCAAAGCACTCTTGATTTAGTCCCTGCTCAAGATAAGCATCAGCCTCTAGAACACCCAGTCATGGCCTGATATTCTGCGTGTTCAGGTCGAGTCAAGTCGGGTCAAGTCAAGTCAATTTGATTTGTATAGCCCACTATCACAAATTAACCATTTGTCTCAGTGGACTTTTCACTAGCACAACATCCTGTTCTCAGTCCTTCACATCGGATGAGGAGCAACTCCCTTAAAAAAACAAAAAACTTTAACAGTGAGAAAATAGCAATAAACCTCAGGGAGAACAACAGAGGAGGATCTCTCTCCCAAGATGGACCGCTGTGGAATGAATGTTGTGTATGTAGAAAAAAAACACAAATAACAGCATAAAGCCCTATGAGGATAACTGAAATGTAATTTAATTTTTAAAGGTAAAACGATAATAATAATAATAACCTCCTTCATAGTGATAGTACTAATTAATGAGTATCTAAAATGCAAACACGCCAGATCAAGCCGCTAGGGGAACATTGGTCATATCCCGAATGTGGACAAATGGAGAGATGGATGAGGATCTTTAAAAGAGGTGGGAATAGCAGTAGACAACAACAGTCCAAGCATCATAGACTGCCTTGGTGGTATCAATTACACCTCTCCCTGGTTCATCTGAGGTCACATACGTGGAACATGGGAAACAAAAGGAAACATTGAGAGCAAGAGAAACTAGATGAGAGCATAGCTTATATTAGTCAATACCATGTGCTCTAACTATATGTTATCGTCAGAGAATAGTACTTTGAAAAAATCATCGAGACAGAAACCCATTCACCGTGCAGCACAGATTATGAATCGCATAATGTAAAGTCACTATTTTTAAGTTAAGGCAAAAAGATGAGTCTCAAGCTGAGATTTAAAGGAGCCAAGACAGTGTGATTATCTGATGGTAGCAGGCAGGTTATTCCATAAGAGAGGGCCTGAAAAGAAAAGGCCCTGACATCATTTGACTTTCTTTTGACTTTCGGCACACAAAGGAGTCCTGTATTTAGAGAGCGGAGAGTGTGAGATGGAACGTATGGTATAAGGAGATCAGACAGATATGATGGGGCCCATTCAGGATTTTAAAAGTTAGTAGAAGCACCTTGAAATCGGATCTAACATTTATAGGAAACCAATGAAAGGAGGCAAGAATTGGTGTAATGTGGTCAAATTTGCTAGTTTTAGTTAGAATTCTGGCAGCGGCATTTTGAACCATCTGAAGACTTTTAGTGCTGCCATGTGGCAGACCTGAAAACAGAACATTACAGTAATCAAGTCTGGATGTAATAAATGCATGTATTAGTGTCTCTCTGTCTGCCATAGACAGGCAGGATCAAATTTTAGCAATGTTATGCAAGTGAATTAAAGCAGTCTTGGTGATTTATTTAATGTGCTCATCAAGGGAAAGGATAGGATCAAATGTAATACCGAGATTTTTGGCTGCCTTAATTTTGTAAAATCACAAAATTGTCAATTGTAATTGATACCTTATCAACATTCCTGACAGATGGCCCCACCTTTAACAAGTGACATTTCCTACTATACTGATAAAGTGAATAAATGAACATGCCTGTTATGTAAGTTTCTTTATATTTATAGCACAATGAGACAACAATAAAGGTGCATAAAAAACTAACCATCAGGTAGAAGAAATGAAGAGACTGGGGTTTTTAATAGTAGGAAAGTTTTAATATACAGAATTATGATACAGTAACCAACGGCTAAATAAATAATGCATATATACTTGAATCTAGACTGTACAATGTCACATTTTCATAACTTTATAGTGACACAAAAATTGATAATAATACACATTACATCAAATCCGAAAATATAGAAATTAGCAAAAACAAATGCAACAACTGATATTCGGAAAAAGTACAGCGCCTGTCAAGAAAAAATACAACAACTATCAATTGTAGAACAATTTGTTCAAAATAAAACTCCCCTTGGGACAAAAACAGTTTCCCTTCATAGAAGGCCAGTGTGGGCTAGGATCAACATCCAGAATAAAACAAATCATTTCTGCTCCTAACACAACAGGACACACACACTGTCACATACCTAAACCTTTTTGTACTTTCCAGGATTTCACTACACGACTAAGGTTTAGACTGGTAGCTTGGACATAGTGGAGGCATTCACAATCCCTTTGGTGAACTTATTATTGCTAGTGAATCTGGATCAATATATATGAAAGCAGCTATTGATGGATGTCCTCCGATGATGATGAAGAAGTGCTTTCTTAGCAGAAAGCATTTCACATAACTCACACATCCAGTGAATTTAGGATACTTCTGTAAAGATCAAACAAAAAAGGTCCATGTAATCTCAATTTACATCATATTAATAGCTTATAATTGAAAACACAAATATTTCACATTGACACACCCAAATGATGGAATCATAGGTAGATCGACCTTAGCAGAGACTGATTTACCTGTGATTGTGCTCTATATGAGACTGTCAATACTGTTCCTGTAGACTGATATATAGTTGTCTGTTTCCGAGTTGCTGTAAGAAATGACAATAGGGGTGAGCATAGAGGTTTAACATACTGAAATCATGTCAACATTGCAGTGACATTGCAAAACAAATTGATTAAAGGTGCAATAGTCATTTATCTCACCTGTTAAGTTCAAACTTATTTGCCTTCATCTTGAGTCGTTTAAGTAACCAAGCAGCCAGGGATATGCCACATAATGAGACAGTGCCCGCTGTCAGCCCACCCACCACAGTAGGGGTAAGGACAACTTTTGGAGATGCTGTAGAAAAAAGATTAAAAATGGAATGTTCCATGTCACAAGCAGAAATGATACTGTAACAGACTCATGAGAACATTTGAAGTCCCAGTCTCCTGATGCCCTGGTCCTCACCTTGACACACAGGTGTCTCTCCGGTCCAGTTGCCGTGGTGATCACAGGTCACAACCTCGTGCCCATGTAATGAGTGATCCTGGTGACATGTGAAGGAGCACTGAGAGTTGTAAACCAGCCCTGCATCTGAACAGTTGATACCACCATTGGTGGGAGCTTTAAGCAAAGGGCATCTCACTGCTGGAAGAGACAGGGGGAAATTCAATAATTGAACTTTACCAGGTAATCAGAGCACTTTTGTTTTAGCTATGGAAAAATCCACTGAGCGTCCGCTCAATAGTATACCTGTGCATGTTGGTGGGGCAGAGCTCCACTGGCCTGACCGTGTGCATTCCATGCTGGGTACACCACGGAGCTCGAAGCCCTCATCACAGCTGAGAGTGCAGACTGAGCCCAGCTGATGGCGAGCTAGAGCGGAATCAACCAAAGAGAGAGAAGGTCCCTCACATGTGATCTGTCCAGACATGGGTGCCAGTGGAGGGGGACACTGTAGTGCTGAAAGAAAAGATAACACTTGACTTATTCGTGAGAACAATCTCAGACTCAACATAGATTTTGTGTTGAACACAAGGGGCTGGGGACTGTTATATTTAAGATACCAGTAAATCGTGTTGTGTCACAAGCACAGATTGATCTGTTCCTTTTTCATTTAGTTCTGTCTTACTAATAAAGACTATAGAATGGATGGTTACAGCTTCATTAAAAAAAACCTCACCTCACATGTTCAGCTTTGTCTGACACTGATGAGTGTAATGACTATAGCAGTGTGTGTTGTATCAAATAAACAACTGATTCCTTCTGTTATATTGAACATACCTGTGCAGGTAGGTATCGCCTCATCCCATTTGCCCTCTTCAGAGCACTGGATGATGGATGGTCCCCGTAGAACAAAGCCTGTCTGACAGCTGAAGTGGCACGTAGAGCCTGGCTGTAACGTATTGGAGGGGTGGCTGCACTCTGTGAACAGATGTGTTCCCTCGGGCATCTGGCAGGTAATTGCTATGTGACAAAATAGAGAAGGGGGAAAAAACGGAAATAAGAGGATTAATACTTTTTTAGTATGCATACTTCAAACCTAGGCTGGAAGAACATTTCTAATGATCACAATACAAAGTTAGCAGAGTGGCATCTGAAGTGTGTCTGCACCTTCACAACGAGGCATCCTTTCACTCCACCCAGCTGTTGATGTGCAGGTCACCATGCTCGACCCCACCAGACGGTATCCTGGGGCACAGCTGAAGCTGCAGCTGTGCCCATAGCTGAATCTTGTATCTCGATCCTCTCCGCAGTTGACAACTCCATTCTCCAGCAACTGGAGATCTGGACACTGCACAGCTGCAACACAATGGGAAAACTATGAGTGCTTCTGTCAGTAGATAAGATCAGATAAGATGAGATAAGATAAGACAAGACAAGCTTTATTAATTGGTGCAGGGTGACTGCAGTAAAAAAAATAGAAATACACTACGACTTTTTTTCTTATACATAAACTGAACTGCAAACTCTTGGTAACTCTATCACAATTCAAATTCTATAGATCATACAGATTCAAACTAAATGAGAGCAAGTATGGGGCCATACCAACACAGAATGGCTGTGAGTCATTCCAATGTCCAGCGGCTTCACATTGTAAGTTGTTAGACTGGGAATCAACTAGTTTATGACCCTCCTCACAGGAGAACACACAGGTGGACTGGTAGCTGGATGGGCCCAAAGGATCAGAGCACTTCATAAAGCCTCTATCAGGTACAGACAGCTTCTTACATTGCACCACTGTGGGAGAATAGACCAATTAGAAAGACATTAACACGTCCTTTCTGTAGTATAGCTGACTAAATATTGTGACATTTATGCATTTCTTCAACCTACATTCACAAGAGGGAGGCGTTTCTGACCAGTTTCCTGAGGCAGTGCAGACAATAGACCTTGGATTGCTTTGCTGGTATCCCTCCTCACAGGAATACCGGCAAATGGAGTTATATGAATAATTGCCATGCTTGTGAGAGCAATTGACACTCCCTTTTGCGGGTATTGTCACCTCATCACTTATACACTGAACAGCTGCAAGCAAAGAAACATTGAGACACAGGTTAAGTTGGAAAGCCTTTCTGCTGCTCCTGAGATGGAAAACATTTGAACTCAGCATCATTCCTTACCATGTTCACACCTCTCTCCATAGAAGCCTTCAAAGCACGTACAGGTGTGGTTGTTAATGGTTTCGATACACTCCCCGTGTTCACATGAGTCATTCTTGCAAGCGGCTGGGGAAGAAGGAAAGTACAATTAAAATGACCTCCAAAGAATAATTACTTTCGAGGGACATTTGATTTTCAAAAATGTCATCAAGCGACAGTCCGCAATAACACATCCGATAGATTCATGATTAAAGAAGCAAAGCCAAATTTGCCAGGTTTAAATCTTGATATTTATCTTGAGTGTGACTCTGCTTACCTGTGTAGCACAGAGCAGTCTTCAACTTTGAACATCTCTCATCATTCCACTTGCCCGTCTCAGTGGCCCTTTTGACATACATCTCCACACAGTCCTCATTGCGTTTGTTTTTATTTCTATTCTTGCCATTGTTTGGTTCATTCTTTGCCCAGTTAGCTGCCTCTGCCGCCAGAGGCTTGCTGGTTCCAACCCAGGTCCAGGTGTTGTTGATCTTTCGGATCCCTATCCAGTAGTATTTTTCCTTCTTGGGCAGTATATCGTTAATATAGGCAATCTCCTCCTGATTCTGGATGGCCACCATGTCAGTGTAATTCTTTTTGCACCAGTCTCGGGCTTTTTCCCAATCCATGACTTCATCGGAGTAGTAATAGGACCAACTTTCCACACAAGTCCACAAAAGCATCACTACAGGAGAAGGGTTAAAATGCATAACAGAGCAATTATCTAACAGTAATAATAACAGCAATTTTCATGACATTCAATTTAAAACAAAGCTTCATATGGTATCACATTACCACGTTACCATAATATATTGGTTCCGTTTGCAGAAAAGGCTCAAGAAAATAGTGGGGTTCGATTAGTGTACCTGTGTAAAGACAGAAGGTGATCCTCGGTGTAAAGCTCTTTGATCCATGGGTTTTAACTAATCCAAAACACTCCTGAGGACACAAATAGAGTCATGTTACAAAATACAAAGGAAACAAACTATAATTCATCTTAAAGAACAAAGCACAACAAAGCTATCAGAACACGCACAAAGAATAAAAAATGATACACCAGTTAATATAACTATAGAATACTACTATAGAATGGAACCCCATTGTTTAACACTTACCATTGTGTGTGTAAGTGTTTTATGAATTACTGCAGATCCTGGGATGTTCCTCTTGTGTGAATTTCACTGAAAGTGATTTGGTTCTGCTCCCTCTGCTGCTCCACTCCACATGTTTATATACATGTCAGTCCACTGTTCCGGGAATCCATTATAATCACTGGAATTTTTCAAGGAAATCCCCTTCACCTTGGAAATTCACCCTTTCACTTTTTTTTTCAATTTTCCTTCCACTGCCTTGCCAAGTGGTTTTACTTTGCTTGTTCATTCCTGCTTATTATTATAGCTAGAGTTATTTTCACTGTTAAGATTATTATGATTGTAACCATGAATATGACCAGTTGGCATACAGATATTTTCAAAAATGCTTAACCATTACATGACTGATACTGTCAAAGATTGAACAGATAACTTAAGGGACTGATGTCCAACATCTTATTAAAGAGTTGAAGTGGACGGTGATGGGAAATTGTTTTAAACGGGGCAGTGAAAGGTGATAAGTGAGCCAGACAGAGAAAATAAAAGGGAATGGGAGAAATATGGCGCTTGGGTAATTCCAGATATTTTCAAGGTCCTGCTATAGAATTTTTTTTAAATCATTGTCAATGAATGAAGCAGAGGGACTCAGCCTTTGCCAATAAAAAAGAATATTGCGTTCTCATAGTAAAGCTTGAGCTCATTGTAGGGATAATGGGTGAACAATCTCTCTATTGACGTTGTCTTTGCTTTCTGAAAAATGGACTGCACCACAGTAAAATGACACCAAACCAAAGGATGTGCTCAGTAAAAGAAGAAAAAAAATCAAGAACACCAAAGTAGATCACATACTTTTCAGTTTCTTTTTTTTTTCAGGCTTCAGGAAACCATCAAGTGTTCCTTTTTAGTAGGAAGCTGTTGCAGAGGCGCCTGTTGGCTGCCTGCACTTCCAGAAGTTAAAGTTTATATCCTTCCTGCTTGGCCTAGGCAGTGGAGACATATAATGTCAGTTGATAGCCTCCAACAATGCCCTTCGCATGAGTGCAAACACCCATACTCCAGAGAGTGTCAAAGGACTAACAATATTTCATCTCTACGATAGGAACATCCGGATTTCAGAGATTACCAGGCCTAATAATAATTTAAGAAATCAAATTCTATGATTTTTTGGGGAACATAATTCAATGTAAAAATTCTGAATTAAGAATCAAGGAAATAAACAAAAGAGCAAGAGGAAGTTACCACTTATTCTTGCCTGCCCCCTTTCTAGTGTTCAGTTGATAAAAGTCAATGAAAAATTTCGGTTTTTGTACATGAGAGTATGTCATTGACAAAATCTGTCTCAGAAATGACTCAACAAGAAACAATAAAAGAAAAAAGAAAAAACACATAGAAAATAGTAATGATTTATAATAACAATAACATCATCCAACATGTGGGTCATAGTCATGAGAAAAGCAAAACCCCCTGCTCATCTTTGTACCTCCCTAAAATGTTTTTCCCTGTTTTGAATTGATTTAAAGTTGCACTTTCCTTGAGGTATTTATCTAAACCATTCTAAAATATACCTTACAATTCAAAATGTGCACAGGGTGGTATGAACACATTGTTTCTTAAAATCATAATTTCTCTTGAATTTTACCCCCTCCCCTCTTGAACAGTTGTATGTTGCCAGGAAGTAGATTATATCTTACTTTGTGCAAGATTAACGATGACAAAGTAATCATAAGTGACAACTTATTACTTTTCTGTATTTTAATTCAGACATTCAGCATATGACTTTATCTAGAGCGGGTTAAAAGGAAAGTGAGCAGATATGAATTCAGTGGTTGGCTCAAGGGCACTTCCATCCACATTATTGATTTACTGACACACTCACCTTATAGACTGACACTTGAAAGTCTTTCTGGTTATAGGGAAATATTTCAAGCTACTGAATCAATTTCATATTTTAGGAAGATTTGCATATTTGTTGTAAATTTCAAAACCACAGTGGCTCAGTGTCAGGAAATGAGAAACTAGGCATTGCATGCCCCACGACAGACTATCAGAGAAGGGTACTGGGCTTTAATCCCCCATGCTCCATCTTGGTCTGATCTCAACCCCCAAAATGTGGGGACTAACAGTGACAGCTGACCAGATTCCAGTTCCACAGTCGTTGTTCAGTTGCGCAGCTTCTCGGATGCTATCAAGCTCTCTCTAAAGCTGATCCAAAGGAGAGAATTTTACTGCTTATGCACACTCTCAAGTCCAACAACCGCCGTCATGGAAAATTAACAGAATGGAAAGCTACCAGGATATCACCCAGTTTGGAGGAAGGAGACATGTTGGCTTTGGTGCAGCTTTATCACAACTGTGCCCCCCCCACCTGCAAAGAGGAGAGAAAACAGCTGAAGATGAAGACTGACTGAAGATGTCACCTGTTTGAGTGACGAAACGTTTCTGAATAAAATTCTGATCCAGTTGAACCGATTCACCTCTTTTTGTGAGCTGAAGGCATTGGCCTTTGAAGAAGAAGAATTCCCTTATCAGTCCTACAAGGGACATTTTGGATTTCTCTGCATTTTTGACCCAACCTATTATATGGGAGCAGTGAGCTGCCAACATATGGGGCTCGGGGAGCAGTTAGGGGTTAAGTGTCTTGCTCAAGGACACCTCAACAGGCTGTATGCAGGACCGGCGATGGATCCTGTAACCTTCTGATTGCCAGACGACCGCTCTACCCACTGAGCTATGCCGCCCCTTTGCATGGGGAGGGGCATCACACCATCAGAAGTAAATGAAACAACCTTCATTGATCTTTTTCCGCCTCAAAGGTTTGATTTGTGTTGATAAAGAGAAAATAGCTGTGTGAATATATATACACAGGAGATACACACATGAGAAGGAGAGGAGGATGGCATGTCCAGAGACAGTGGGGGAAGAGGAAGGATAGGAAAGTAAAGGGTAGAGTCAGAACTTTGAATGTTGGCACTGTGACTGGTAAAAGGAGAGAGTTTGTCGATATGATGGAGAGAAGGACGGTAGATATACTGTGTGTGACAGACCAGATGGAAAGGGAAGGCCAGGAATATTGGAGGTGGGTTCAAACTGTACATTGGAGGAGAAATGGGGTAGGTAATTCTGAAGGAAGAGTTTGTCAAGAGTGTGTTGGAGGTGAAGAGAGTGTCAGACAGAATGATGAGAATGGAGTTGATGGTCAACAGTGTAATGATGAATGTTATCAGTGCATATGCCCCTGAAATTCGTTGTAAGATGGAAGAGAAAAAAGATATCTGGAGTGAGCTGGATGAAGTGGTGGGGTGTGTACCCACGGAGGAGACAGTGGTGATTGGAGCAGACTTCAATGGATATGCTGGGGGGAGAGGGATGTGGAGGGACCTATGATGATGGATTTTGAAAAAAGGAAGGAAATGACTGTGATGAATACATATTTCAAGAGGAGTAAGGAACACACGATAATCTATAAGAGTGGAGGGAAATGCAAAAAAAAGTGGACAATATCGTATCCGGAGGGCATGATCTGAAAGTGATTGGAGACTACAAAGCTGTGACAAGGGAGGAAGTAGCTAGGTAGCATCAGATGGTGGTCTGTTGGATGACTTTGGTGACCAAAAAGGTGAAGAGTGGTGGAAGGAGTTCTTTGAGGGGCTGATGAATCAATAACATGA
>OMLC01016786.1:2133-16997 GCA_900302585.1 Regalecus glesne | reverse complement strand
CTGCTCTCTCTCCTCCACCCACTCCACCCTGCCTGCTCTCTCTCCTCCACCCACTCCACCCTGCCTGCTCTCTCTCCTCCACCTCTCCACTCCTGCCTGCTCTCTCTCCTCCACCTCTCCTCCACACTCCCTGCTACTTTGAACAGTTGACACCAAGTATTTAAACTCCTCCCCCTTCCTCACCTCTCCTCCTCATCCTCACCATTCCTCTGTCTCTCTTCTCATCCACACATGTATTCTGTCTTGCTCCTCCTGACCTTCACTCCTCTTCTCTCCAGTGCAGACCTCCACCTCTCCAGACTCCACCTGCTCCCTCCTCTCCCTACAGACCACCATGTCCTCCACCAACATCATATAGACACTCCTGCCTGGTCATCACTGTTGCAAACACGAACAGCAACAATAAGCCTTAGTTCACAACAAAACTCAGGTAGCTTGGTCAAGCTGAAGAGGAAGCCTACAGGAGTGGACATCAGATCCGACATAACAAAGCCAGAAAAACACTCGTGAAAGTCGTCAGAGTGGCAAATGGGTGCTACCCTGAAAAGCTGAGAGACAGGTTCGCTGCCCAAACCCTGCCTCTAGCTTGAGAGGTCTGAAAGACATCGCCGACCACAGGAGCACCTCCCCCACACCGCAGGGTCATCAGCTGGCTGAAAATCTGAATGGGATTTACTGCAGGTTTGACAAGCGTACATGCACACCCCTCACCCTCTCTGGCCACAAAGCACAACCAACCCACCCCTCGTCAGCCCCTGTGCCCTCCCTACCTGCCCCCCACCTGCACCCAGGCTCTGTGTTGAGGGCTTCTGCCAGCTCATCCAGAGACAGAAGGCCAGGATGGCACAGGGCCCAGATGAGGTCACCTTCCTGGCTGTCGTGCTTCAAGAGCTCCACTATCATCCCAGTCCCATACGACAAGTTGAAATGACCACAGTATGTTGCCCTCATGCCTGTGGTCATGGGATCCTTTGAGAGACTGGTGTTAACCCATCTGGAGGAAATCACAGGTTCCCTGATTGGTGCACAGCAATTTGCCCACCAAGTGAACAGGTCACCAGAGGATGGAGTCAACCTGAGACTGCACCACATCTTCCAACCCCTCGACTCCCCAGGGACACACGCACGGGTCCTGTTTGAGGACTTCAGCCCAATGTTCCACACCATCGTCCCAGACGTTCCCAGCCCCCATCTACCGATGGAAGATAAACTTCCTGACTGACAGGAGGCCGGCAGCAGGTGAGCCAGGGGCAAATCACATCCAACATCCAACAGCACTGGCTCCCCCCCAGTCTCCCTCGACACAAATGAAGGCACCCCAGGACACCCGCCAGCCTCTCTCCTCAAGGCAGCAGACATGGGCCATAAGTGTGGTCGTTCTCTGTGAAGTAGCTGTGAGAGCCATGAAACCAGAGTCCAACTCCATGTAGTGAAAACCTACATGACCAATACATCGATTCTTCTGGTTGCTGGGAGTTGGATTTGCTTGAATTTACATTATTTCCACTTTTGGTTTGCCTTCAAACATGGTCTCAATCACCCCAGTCACACAGTCTTTTATTGTTTCTGCAGCAGAGAATGGCTTCTTGTGTCAAGTCAACACCCACCTCACTTTGAGTCAGGACTCGGCTGCTTTGTATTTTTCATCGTGACCGATGCATCAGGAATTCTGCTTGTGGCTTAATGACGATTTCCCATTGAATTTGGTGGTTTTTAATCTTTAAATTTTCAGGAACGTTCACTGCAAAATAACTTGTGTCATAGCAGAATTTCAAACAACCACTTTTTACTAGAGCTCCTGTTTCTTGGCATATTAGGTTTGCTGCTCATTTTCAGGGGGGATAAGCAATTTTTTCCATCCATTATTTTTTTTGGCCAACTTTTGCTGAGTTTTCTTTTACTAGCCACCTTTGAACGCGGCATTTCAAATTGACTCCCATTCAAAATCTAGGATACCGAGAGAAGATACGTCTTTATTAGTGCCACGAGGGGGATTTTGCAGTGTTAGAGCAGCAAAGTTGAAATCAGAACAGAGAGGGAGGAAAAAAAATAATCGGCCAACTACTGATGAGGCTCAGCTACTTGCTAACTGCTGACAAGCTAGCTGCTGTGTCAACTCTATAGAGCCCAAGGCCCAGTCAAGTCAATATGTCATGGAGGTGACAGGCTGCAGAATGGGATTGGACCAAACCAAAGCAGAGTAGAAATCCTCACACAGACAGTGGCAAAGTCAGACGTGTGGAATAGAGCTGGCAGTGGAGAAAGAGGAGAATTTGGACTCGCGCCACAGAGATGTCTCAGATATTACAAAGGACGTGACCATTTTAAAAGCACAATTTTCCGAGACTGAAGACATTTGTGGTTAAGTCGGGATCCGGACGAGAGTTCAGACTTGAAATATCGTCAGCCTTGGACGTCAAGATCTGAAGCTGAAGCACGCTCAGTTCATCAGGACACAAGTGTATGCTAGTTAAGGGCGGATGAAGTCTTTTGAATGTGGTGATGTCGGCCATGAGCAGTTTGAAAACACACAAATGAAGTCTCCGATGTCATGGTCGATGACCAACTACTCTTCCAGGTTCACGTGGCATTGGTTGATCGCCAAGGCCGATTTGTCCCGTACGACATCAGGAAGATCAGAGCCCACGTGTCTGAGCATGCAGCCCAACTCCTGGTACATACCAAGAACAAGTCCGTGTACCGGGTCTGGTCAAATCAATCACTGACGACTGCCACTCCCAAGGGCAGGCCTCCCCGTACGCACTAGCAAACCTGTAGAGATGACCCAGAACGTGGCCCGAACAGCTCCTGTCACCCTGCTGTTGCTGCCTGTATCCAAGTCCAAAGCTTGACTTTCACTTACAAAGCAGAAACTAAAACAGCTCCAGTCTACCTGACTTCCCTCATTCAGCTCCACCCCCCCGACCTGACCCTGACCCAGGTGCCCGGTGCCACCGCGACAGGGCCCTGAGGCACTAGCTGGACTCTTCTCTTCAGCGGTGCCCCGGTGGTGGAACAAAACACCAAACTCCACAGAGTCCCTCTCAATCATTAAGAATAGACTGAAAGCCACTCGGCTCTTTGAAGAACACCACTGCACTTGAACTTGACTTAACATTCTTAAGTAATGAAAAAGAATGAGGGGGGATTGTCCTTTTATTGACTTTCTACATTCCTTCTAGGCACCGTCTGACGGTACCCGGGTCCTGTCGGACTCAAGCATAGCTTTGAGGCACTTACTCATATTGTTCATTCCTAACTAGCCAACTTGGGTAGTATCAACTCTCAACCATGCACCCCATTGGATGAAAGTGTCTGCTACATGAAAGCGTGACCGTTATTTCTGAGCCAGGGAGAGGGGAATGGATGCAGTTGCGGGAACAGGCTGCCCCTCCACTCGTAGTTGAGGAAATGGAGAAGCAGCCTAAGGCCTCGGAGCTGGAGGGAGAGGTAGCTCAGCAGCGACTGATGAAGGGTTCAGTGGTAAGAGACAGAATATGAAGGTCAGGAGGTAGGCCTACTGATGGGAATAATGAGAGTTTAGAGGAGATTCACCCTAGCCAGCTAACGGGTGAGGCTGAGAATATGGATGACTGTTTGGAGTCACGGTGTCAGTTGGTGAAACATCAAACGGCAACAAAGATCTGTATTTTCTGGAGGAAATGCATGTTGGCTGAAAAATAGATCCGAGTATCATCGGCATCACAGTGGTATAATGTCTTGAAAGCGTCTTGAAACAAATGACTCAAGAGGTAACGTATATATGGAGAAGACGATTGGCCCATGGACGGACCCCTGAGGGACTCCTCAGAGGAGCTGACAAAGACAAATGAGTGTTAATACAGACATTAGAATATCAATTAATCAGATAAGAGGGAAACCAATTTAACACTGTACCAGAGATGCTAACCCAGTTATCCAACCTATCAAGCAGTTCCATGGGTCAAAAGTAAAGGTTGCGTGAGAAGACGAGGCTGTTCTGAGTGAACAGGGATTCTCAAGAGGTGCTCCGTCTGAGATGGATGCATCTTTTTGAAAGCCCTACACGACAGGACTGTCTTTCTAGCACATGGTGAGTGAGACGGGCTTCCTGAGGGAGAAAAGGTAGAAAAGGTTTGAAAGTCATTCTCCTTGCTGGGTGGACATGTGCAGGTAAACAGGCACGTCTTTTACACAATGAGGTCTTAACACGATAGGAGTGAGGGAAGGCCTGACCTCTGAACTCGGAGAAAGTCCTTTTGTCAGCTAGGATGACAATCCAGCAGTCAACAGGAACTAGTTCTTCCAAAAGGGATAAAGGGGAAATTTGGGGCATTCACCATTGGAACGTACTCGTGCTTTCGTTTTAAACATACGTCCAGATGACCTGATAGAACTGTTTTGACCTTGTTGGCCACCTGGATTAACTAAGGCTGAAAAGATGCCATTCACCATCGGGACAGATGAGCACGCTTGTGCTGCAAGGTATAAAGGAGGTGCCTCTGGCTATCCACACTTGTGCATCTGTTCATGAACTTAATAAAAGAGGTGAAATTACTGTAAAATAAGTCGTCCCGCTCGTTCAACATCCCAGTGGAATTAAATAACTGCCACGACAGCGGGTATCCAACATAAACACGGCCATCAGACGATGTAGTTCCTCACCCGCTCAACGTGCCTCGGGAACTGCTGGTTCACTTCACCACTGCAGTGATCCAGTCGGTCCTCGGCACATCCATCACCGTCTGCCTCGGATCAGCCACCAATCAGGACACAGACGGACTACAAGGGACACCCAGGTCTCCAGAGAAAGTCAAAGGCACCAACCTGCCCTCCAGTCGAGACTCCTACCTCCCCAGTCAGGATCAAGGCAGGCAACCCCACTGAAGATCATTACACCCTGTTCACAACCTGTTCCACCTCCTCCCCTCTGGTAGGCGCTAGAGAGCGCTGCACACCAACACAACCACACCACTATCAATATCGACCAGAGGAATACCGGATATGTTCTCTGCATAATCACGCTTTAAGACGTAGTGATTGGCCAGGATATAGTCAGTCCTTATGTATATATCTGAAGGTTGTGGTGTTATCTCGTCCTACTTGGTGACGTTCCCGAGAGCCCTGAAACAAGAGTCAAACTCAATTCATGTGAACACCTGTGTGGCTAATAAACCGATTCCGAATCAACGTTTCTATTAAACGACCCGCCACCATCGTGGGATTTCCCAAACTCAAATCCCATTCGATGAATGCCAATCAAAGCCATTCTGGCTGCTGATTCAAGGCTTCAGTATGATTTCGATGTATTCTCCAACTCACGTTTACTGCCATTTTCCACTCGAGCGACAGCAGCAGTCGGCTAACCTTGACCAAGGACAGCTGGAATGAAACGGCTTAAAGTTTGTCTCCGAGTAGGCCCGATGTCAATCTCGCATCTGGTCAGATGTGCCTTGCCATTGGGGCGTTAAGCAGATTACTTACTTTTTTAGTAAAAGAAAGGGTTTGTTTTTTTAATCTCTGAGAGAAAAGTAAAGAAACAATACATTTAATTGGCGTGGACACATTACAAAAAGACGACTAGGTTTTTCCACTACGTCATGATCTCGCTCCGGACAGAAAGTCAAGTGATCAGCTACTAGAACAAGTGAAGCTCGCAGGGTCCTAGCAAAGGAAGGTTTCACCTGCATTATTTCATAACTCCCCGTAATGCTCAGGAGTCCAACAGAACCCGGTCTATGGAGCATCACTGAACCTGGGGGGGGAATAGCCTTCCCTCCCAAATATTATCGGGACAGAATCAAACAACAATATGTGAACAGCTCTGGTCCGTGCCCAATCTGCTAAACTTGGTAGAACAGGTCATTAAGCCAGCGACCGTGGTCTCGTTTCTAATTGCCACAATTTAACCCTCAGGAGTCTTGGTTCACTAGCGGCACATTTTCCAAAGTGTGCCCTCATGCCATCACATCGAGCGCATGTTTGAGAACCAATCGCTTCTCTTCTTTTTCCTGAGACGAGATGGCTTTTGTTAATCCACCTCCATGGCGTTCTTCAGAGACTCCGTTCTTAAGGGTCCGCGGGCGCAGGACCAGTTCACGTTTTGTGTGGCCGCGGTTGTCGACCCGAAGTCTGTTGTCGCTCTTGCAGAGTCACTTGAGCTCTTACGAGAGAGCTCATCCAAGCTCTACTCTCGTCTGGCTGCTCAGTGTGACGTGCACAACACGTGGAGGATGGATGGAAGAGCACAGCGTGCGGGAGGCTTTCAGGCCGTCAGTCGGCTGAAGGAGCTGGACCCAGTTCACCAGGACACATGGATCAAGCTCTTTGGACTTGTCACTCCCTGGTAGTGGTTCTTGGAACTCCCCAACAAAAGCCAGAGGCAAGTTGGCGTCGGCCTGGCGCTCGCAACTCATCAGTCGATCACGCTGTGAGCTGTTCCACGAAGGCCCAGAGAGTCTCAAACGTATCCCTGGTGTACCCCAGACGCCTAGTGGGCTGCACAGCCTCACCAAGCCGTGTCGGCCCAGCGGACAGAGCCCACGCCTTGGAGTCAGGCGTAGTGGTTTCCTACATGAGGTATTCAATGTGAAGCACTTTGAGTGGTCGTTAGACTAGAAAAGCGCTTTATAAGAACGTGTCCCTTTACTATTTACCTGTCCGGGAGTCCGAATCCTCTAGTGTGAATGGTGCCGTGACCCAGTTGTGATTGGCTATCAGGGCAGTGGCGAGCTACGGCCAATGAGAGCGTTACGTGCCTCTCAACCCAACCTTCCATCTATTTTCTTTTCATTGATGGGTCTGTTGCTGCAAATCAGCCCACGGACAGCACAGAGCACTCGTTTCTGACCCACATCACTTTACGGAAGAGAAAACTCCTGTCTAGCATCTGGTGTCACATCATTTCCCATCACTTGGGGCGCCATAGCTCAGTGGGTAGAGCTATGGCGATCAGAAGGTTGCAGGTTCGATCCCCGGTCCTGCATACAGTATGTCGAGGTGTCCTTGAGCAAGACACTGAACCCCTAACTGCTCCCCGAGCACCATATGTTGGCAGTTCACTGCTCCTATATAATATGTTGGGTCAAAAATGGAGAGAAATCCACATTTCCCCCTGTGGGACTGATAAGGGAATCCTTTCTTTCTTTCACTTCTCAAGTGTTTCATGAAAAAGCTAGTTTGGGGACCAGGCGGCCTCATCGGGGATCCCTCCAGTGGAAGGCCCTTGTGACGTGTGGCCCATGTTACCGCTCGATCCGACAATGTGAGAACCACGATCACTTCAAGATCCCAACACAACCGGTTCCGTCGTGTGGACAGCGCAGCGATCTGACCACAGAACCAATGAGATCCAGAAAACAGCAGAAATACTGGAGTCTTGAGGAGAAAACATGTGCCCCTCGAAATATGACAAACGAGGATTTCAAAGATTCAACATCTCAGAAGCGAATAACTTGTCAACAATGTCAGAGGGCTCCAACAGCGTCGTCTCGGTCCCATTGGACAAAGCCTTGTGTGTGTGTGTGTGTGTGTGTGTGTGTGTGTGTGTGTGTGTGTGTGTTTAGGTGGAAAACTGCAGTTCAGCTTCACAGAGGAACACAAACAAACCGGCACCTTAAAGCACAGACCGCACATCCACCCCTATGGAGCGCCAGCATCTGTATCAACCAAAAACTGACAGTTTGCTGGCAAAGCACCGAGTTCCATAATGTCAGCAGGGACGGGTCCAGATGAGCCTGCTTGAGTGGGTTCTGATTGGAGACTATTGATAAAATGCCTCTGGAGGAAACCAAATCACGGCTGCATGTGGGTCCTGCTAGAAGACAGCCTGTTGAAGTTACAGGCCATGAGTGGAGGTGAAGCTGTGCTGCATCCCTTTGTGTCAGATACAGAACGTCACAAACCAGCGGCACTGTGCTGGAAGCCAGATGTCGACATGTGTCTGAACATCTGTAAACTATGCCGAGCGACACACCGCAGGTTAGATACCCCAGGAGCCCCGGTTAAGCTGCATGGGTGGTTTTCTGAGCTCAGGACCAACACAGCATCAAATGTCGACTCCATCCAGGGGTAGCTTTCATATCTACGGTGCCACAGCCACATGTGGCTAAACGGAGTTCTACCTGCTAGCCTCGGAACCCAATGTTAGCCAAAATAAGTTGGAGGGGCGACGCGTCTCTCCCACCCCCCGAGCCGAGCAGGGAGACCGGGGGAGAGAAAACCTCCCGTCGGCTCAGGAAAAACAAAGGCGCGGGTTGTTTTCTCTCATCTGTTATCTCGGTGTCTATTTCCTGTAGTCCCGAACCAGCGGAATGAGACCGAGAGAGAAAATCTCCCCCAGCGGAGCCCCGGCGAGGCTACAGGAAGCCCGGACGCCAGCACAAAACGCTTCCCTGGCGCTCTCCGAGGAGATGTGCGACACACACACGGTCCACATGAAGCCCGGGGGGTCACCGACAGCCACGGCCGGGCTTTCAGAGCGTTTCTCCGATTAATAAAAAAAAAAAAATTCCACAACTGACAATCAAGGTGCGTTGAGGGCCACAGCCGCGCTTCGCTTGGCAGCGTTCGTCCCAACTCCGCTTTACAATCACGGATCGCTAGCAAATGCATCGGAAAGGCAAGCGGCCTGGGCTACTGGCGAGACAAATGAACTCGGACTTACCTGCGAGACGTCATAGCAGTTCAAATCCTGTTAAGTTTCTTCAAATGAGAGGGAAAGTCAGGGCGAACCTTCCCGTATACTTTTGTCGTATCACTGAGTGAGCGTAAGGGAGGGCGCTCGTACAGCGCTGATATCGCGATTGCTCACCCCGCCTCCAAATGGATGGTCCCTCTCCCACTGGAGCCCCACGGCAGCACAGGCCCGCTCACCGACACCCGCGGTCGAGGAGATCAGCGACCGAACCCGTGGATTGATACTCGTGTTCGTTGTGCAGCCCTGCGGCCGACGCCGGTGTGGGTCAAGGTGCACACAAACCTTCAGCTATGGCCACGACATGCCCCAGTCTCTCCCCGTTCACCGCCAAGGCTCAGCTTATTAAACGCTGTTTGCGGGGATCAATGTGGACGGGAGGCCTTTCCGTGCCTGTGTGCACAGGATTACTCCCTTCAAGCCTGTTTGAAAACTTAGCGATGGTGATTTTTTTTTAAAGGTTATTTTTAGCACCGCTAACAACGCTCACAGTGACTACGCCCTCTTTCACTTACGTAAACCTTTCGGATTGTGAGCGTTCAACTATTTGCTATTTGGTCTCAAATACGTCATCTTCGTGTCTAATTTCCACGCTAGAAGTGGCTCCAGCGCTTTACGGTGGCGTTACAATCTGGCGGGGAAAGCCAAGATGTCTTAATTGGCACGTCAATGTCATAATGATCGGGAGATGCACAATCTCTGAGGGGGAGGGGACGCGGATGGAGAGACACAAGAGGGACGATCATTGACGTCACCGGGCCTCGGTTATCAGCAGAGGTTAATCTACGAGGCATGGAGGGTTTATGTAATTGTAAACTCACAGACGCCTCATCAGTGGGATTGATGAGGCGTCCCACTGCGTCGCTGCAGCGCACATACACACAATGCAGCGAGCAGGGAGTCTGCCGCTGTCCGGGCTGTTCTCCGTCATTAAAGTTTACCCGTTTGGTGATCATGTCAAAATGTCATTGTAAAGGATTTTGACCGCTTTGCCAGCAGCCGCCAGCGTAGCTGCAGATGAGTGGTGTTTGGCTGAGCTGTGGCCGTTGTAATTATTTCGGGGAGTTCTTTAAAAGGGATCCAGTTCAAAAGTCAGCGAGTGTTGCTTTACCACTGCTCGTATACAGCAGCGGCACTCGGACCACGGTTTCCAAACCGGATGTGGTTCCGTCAAATTGTATTCCGACTCTCCGTTTCCGAAAGCTGTGTTTAGTTACTCGTTGTGTTTATATCTGAATATTTTGTTGTCTTCGTATATGAGGTACATTCGAGTAGGGAGACAAACTGTGTGTACATACATGACCATCAGACCGATTCTGACTTTACATATTTCGCCAACAAATATCGTCTGAGGCGTTTGCAGCGTCAACATTCTTCTTCCTCTGATGGATTTGGGACAGATTTTGACTCAGTAGGTGCGTAATGCTGACCTCCACAGGTCAGTTGGAAAACTCCATGTTTTCTTCTTTTTCTGATTCTTCGGGCTTTGCGGCGGTCGACAAACAACGACTCCAAAGCATTACCGCCACCTTCTGGAATGATATTTGAACATAATTCCCCCCCAAAAAAGAAAGACTCGTGTATCCTCAATCAGACTGAGTATTACGAGGTCCTGAAGAAATTGGCAAAACGTACATCCTGAGTTGTTTTACACAATATCTGTTAAGTCCAAGTTTACATCACCAACACCGTGAGAATTCAGATCAATTTCTGTTTTCAGCCTCATCTACACAACATTTAGTTAACTTGTGAGTCTATTTTTTTCCTGTTCACACTGTATATACTGTTCATATTTCCCCTTTGCTTGAATTGGTGTTAAACATTATGCCTTAGATTTTACGACTCTGATTGTGCTTTCCACTGTACTGCTGTAGCATCGTAATTTACCCCAGTAGGACTAATAAAGGAATCTCTTATCTTATCCCATCTTGTCTCCGTATGTGTGGAAAAGCATGCTCCATCATTATTCCTTGCCGCCAGCAGTCACCTCTGTCTGTGTTGCGTTGGTCTATTCTGCACAGCGTGCTGTTCAATAGGCTCAGATCTAAGTATAGAGGTGAAGGTCTCACCTCTTCCTACACTCATACTTTTTCTTCCTTTCCTCTGAACCCTGTGAAACTATCATCTTTTCCATTCCTTCCCCATTGGTTTTGCCACTTTCCCTTCACTCTGCTAGTCAAGGCTGTGGCTGCCATTTGATTTCCTTTGACACCGGTTTGTGCTCATATCCACAAAAACATCATCAGACCCGTCATTTGAAATTCGTATGCTTGTTGTACTCGTATCAAAATATCGGGTCTCTTCAATTTACCGTAATCTGGCTTGTAATGAGCTCGAGTCTAGGCCGATGATTGCTGTCAATCATTTTGTTTCATCTATCCACTGCACCGCTAACAACACTGACGTCACGTTGCCGGGGGAGACCGTCGACCCCCTCGCTGATCCTCATCCTGACCTTAACATGAAACCTCGTCTCTTCTTCTTTCGGCTCATCCCCCGTTTTCCCCACAATGGATTTAACAGTTCCCACCAACAGTGGCCTCAACCGATCCGGAATGGTCCGTTCCATCTGCAGACTTGGAGGTCCGTCCTGACACAGCCGCTGACCCTGTGGATGGAGACACAGGTAGTGTCGGATGCCATCCCAGTATTCAAGGACTTCCACAGATGCCGGTCAGCAGATCCACTTTGCTATGAAACTCAAAGGTCAAAGGTCATGGGTCAGCGTAGATCTGGACATGACTCTGGTAACCATCAATACATGCTTGTATGGCATGTGTACTGAAAACAGACTCCCTGCCCCGGTGGATTTCTAGCAGAGTGAACTGTTGGCATCAGGAGGTATGCAAGGTGGTACTTACGGGTACTGTTGGACTGAAACCCAGTTGATCTGTGGTGAGTTCTGTAGCTTTCTGGGTCATCCAAAGCTTTTGGCTTCCTTCCTCCCCAGTCCAGTCGAAACAGCAGCCTCACCTCCGGGAGGTGTTGGCTGGCTCGTTATCGTGACGAGCAGGGGTTCAGCTTAGTTTGATGACTGGCCTTCTTTCTGGGGAAGGGGCTGCTCTTTAATCCAACAATATAGACGGATGTCTCGGCTCCCTCGGATATAGGGAGTCATCCTCCAGCAGGGGGCAGCAGGTGGTCAGAGAGCCTGCTAGCTTTAGCGCGGTGTGGAGTCAGCTAGCTTAATGTGAGCGGTGAGGGGATGTCTCAGCGTAGCTCATGACAGCTTGGGCTAGAACATGGAGACGGTCTCCCTACACCACTGTACTGGTCCCAAGCTCCCCTTTCCCCAGTGTCTGAACCACTAGCTGGTTATTAGTCCTACCACCGGGGCTGGTGGAGGAATGTGGAGGGAACACCTGATAATCTACATAAGCAAACTTCTGATGGCATCAAAAGTGGGACCACATGTCGTCCAAGGGGCAGGTCTCCAAAATCGTCAACTAATAATAGAAGGCGTCTGAATCCCAATGAGTAGTTCCTCTAGTGGCTGCTCTAAAGTCCCACTTCTAACTGAGCAGTTCAACAAGAGGTTTAAATTTGTTTCTTTATAAAGATCAGATCCCAGTCTCCCGAAGCCTCACTCACACATGATCGGATTCCTGAGCAGAGTCTTGATGTGAAACTTGGCTGACACCAAACGTTGTCCTTCCTTATATGACCTTCCCCTCACTACGCCTACGTCCATGTACCTCGTGCAAATGAACAAGGTGTGTGTGTGTGTGTGTGGGGGGGGGTGACTTAAGACTTAAGTCTATTTTCTATTTAACCTCTAAACTTGAAACTTTATTGAAGGAGACCTTTGGTCTCTCCTACAGGAGACGTCCTCAGTCAGAGATGAAGACGTCTCCTGTATAAGAAACCTGAACACAACTTCTCATCCAGTCGAACAGATTCACCTTTTTGGGCCTTTCTCACCCGGGGCACCGAGAAAGCAGCGAGACGTACATCAAAACAGCAGCGGGTCCATTTGGCTGACATTTTATTTCATTGGGGTTGAGATACAAGACACAGGTCATAGAGTTAGTAATGGTCAGTTCATGCCACTTTGACTTGGTGCACTGCCTTTTGAGGAGGTTCGCCTGGTCAGACAGTATATGCAGAGGCCAGACAAGGATGTAATCCACACGTAGACATAAATAAGGAACAGGAACAAAAAAACAAAAACCAAAAAAAAAAAACAAAAACATTGAAGAGGTTTTTAATAATAAGCCGAGAAAGAGGCTCGGGCTGTTTTCGTATCAGGATTATGACTAACGCGGTATTTTCATGAAGCTTTACTCATTTATATGACGTGGCTGAGGCTAATACACTGGCTAAAGTAAGAGTGCAGCAATCGTTACGGCGACTACATCTGGGTCACCTGGACAGGGGTGACCGGCATTTAAGGCAATTACGCTTCCACCCTACCCGCAGATTGCTACCTTGGATTACTTGATTCAATGAGGATATTTTGTCGTGTCCACCCAAATCCACGCAGGACCTCTTTTATTCAGGCGCTACGCTTGAGAAGGTCACATTAAGTGGTGCTTTGATAAAGTGGAACCAATCACAGTTGAACGACCGAGAGCGGAAATTTTGACCATGTTAACCAAAAAAACCAAAAAAAAAGGGTGCCTGGTAAAGGTTTGAACACTTAGAGATGAATATCATGCTACACAGTCACACAGTAATATTGCTTTTTAACCATCCCCTACTCCACTGACGTCCTGTGAGGAGAACGGACACGTCAGACTTCCAGTGTATATACTACTACAACATAAACCTCCACAAATTACACGTCGGTATCTTTACACTTCAAAAATGGCAGAACTGTACAAAAGAGTTCTTTTTGATCTCTTAAAAAGATAAAATAATAAGGAATTTGAAAACAAACCAATACACAAGACCACCGATAATCCACCACAAACAGGCATAATTTGTCTTCTAATATTGCCTAGTAGCTCAAGTCCAAACGACAGCGTGAGGCAGTCGCCACAACTTGTTGTTGTTAAGAAAAGACCAATCTGCTTTGGATCACTCCAGTGGGGTGGTGCAGAACCTCCGATGACACAAACCCATGCATTCTGTTCATCTCCGAGTGTGCCGTTACACCGCTTTCCATTGTACTCTATGGACAGAAAGATCACATCGATATTACAACGTGCTTCCCCTCGACAGCTGAGGGAATCCTCACGGAACACGAGAGCAAAGAGTGGACCCTCGGACCAAGTCTGTGTGGCCTGGAGATTGCTTTGTTTACAGCTGGCTGAGGGAGAGAAAAATCCTCCGTATTTCTTTTTCGGCCCACGACAACGTCTCTACGTGTCCTCTTCCTGACCCTCATTACTTAAGTGTTTTCCTTTAGCCCCTCCCACAGGGTCAGTTACAGTAACAATTCTTACTCTTACGTCTCAGTGCCCAGTTACACCGACTGCTCCCAGAGGAAAAACCCGTTAGTCCACACACACGCGTGTGTGTGTGTGTGAGAGAGAGAGAGAGAGAGAGAGAAGTCTTTTTCTTGCTCTGAAGCTTCTGAAGTGACGTGACAAAACCAAACCTGAAGTCAATACAAACAATATCCACTAGCAAGTCTCCGACTTGGAATGCTTTTTGAACGAAATACACAAAAACAAACAAAAAATGTTCCCGAAAAAACAAAGAAGAAGAAGAAGAAGAAGAAGAAGAAGAACACTGCAGAAGTGCATGCATTTATAGAGGTCATACAATATAGTGGTCAGTTAATCTGGTCATCGTAAAATAGAATGTTTAAGTAATGAGAAGCACTACTCTTCCAAGAAAGCCCATGGTACATATTCACAGTCTTTAGGTTTCATACATTGACTCATATCTGTAATTAATATCTGGATTGATGCGTGTGACTAATGATATACGAGTGATTCTAGAATTCATTACTCTGTGTTATGGTGGTGCGGTGTTAGTGAGGCATATCTCCAAACTAATAGATCCCTAATTCAGGAGGATTTACACCGTGTGACGGGGTTAACGGAAGCAAACTTTCCCATTTGTGTCAGCTTGACTGAAGTCCAAAGATTCCCATGAGGATGCTAGAATGGGCTGCTGAGGCTTGTCGACTGCAGCTTATCCACTAAATATATCAGCTGTGTGCAGCTGACTGCATCCTGCTCTCACAGGGGAACATACGTGTGCACACACATGGATGCACGGACGAGTGATGCGGGGGGGG
>OMLC01016776.1:2407-30218 GCA_900302585.1 Regalecus glesne | reverse complement strand
ATTTTCATGTATATATATATATATATATATATATATGTGTGTATATATATATATATATATATATGTATATATATACATATATATATGTATATATTCAGTCTGGCAGATGTCTGAAGAAGTCACCTGGTGAGTGACGAAACGTTTCTGAAATAAACTTCTGATCCACTTGAACTGATTCACCTCTTTTTGTGATATTATTATAGTGGCTCTTGTGCCTTTACCCATTATGCTGGCCTTGCCCAAGTTGGTGATAGACTCTCCGTAGTGTCTGCGAATGAGAACAGGGGAGGTACTGGGGCTGGGGATGCTCTCATTGTCAGATGCCGAGTCTTTCATTGGGTTCAGGAATGTAGGCCGGATCTCATCATATGGCATGGAATTGGTGGCACTGCACCTATTTTGGTAGATACAAATAATGACTATCATCCCAATCCTTTGCCTTATGTCAACAGGAAAAAATATACATGGTGGCAACGTTACTATGCATGTATGCAATGTAATTTAATTGAAGAAGAAACTGGTTCTTACCAGTGTATCTGAACAGGTGAAATATTGCTGTAATGTTTGAGGATGAGGGGCTCCAGTCTGTAGGCCTAAAGAGCACCATATAACATGAGTAAAGCCTGAGAAAGAAGTGTGAAAACTAGGTAATGTGCACACACTGTAAACAGTTATAGCGCATATTTAAATTTTCCATTCACTGAAGTGGTCTCAATCTTTTTCACTGGTGGAAAAATATATAAAATTAGTATCAAGAACATATGTGTTAGAAAGGTTTGGTTTAGTTTGGCAAAGCCAGTAGAGAATGGCCCAAGTAAAAACAATGAAATCCCTCCTGTAGAGCAAATGTAAAACAAACCCTAAATGCGCATGGGGTAAGTCAGCAGAGAAAAAGAAAATATCCACTCTGATAATCTGAACTCAATCTGAGAGCATGCTGTGTGGGTTTGGTAAACCAAGGACACTGACCACAGGATCTGTTGGGTGGAACACATTGAAAAGCCTATTACAGATGGAGGTAGGCAGGATGTGGTCCTGGTGGCAGCTTGTCCCAGGGCGGATCCCTCTTAGGGCCAGGAACACTGCCAGTGGAGAACCCATACAGAAGAAGTTCTCAACCTGAGAGGAGAAGAATTATTTTATTTCCACATGACACAATTGCAAAAGTGGTAGGCATCTATGTGCATCTGCTACCATTCCCTTTTAAAGTTGTTTGTCTTGCTTAGTTTGATTTAGTATTGTTATGTAATTGATGAACAACATAAGTCAAAATTTAAGAAGATAAATACCTTTATGTGCGTGTAGCTGGGATATTCAAAATAGTTTAAATGTATTTTTCAAAGGCTAAAACCACATCTTTGGCTAAATTAGTAAAACAAAAACAGGGATCTATAGACCACAATTACCATTTCAAAATCCAGAATACTCCGACATGTTGTTGATGTATTTTCATTTGACTGACAACACTTTACCTTGAATTTGAGGGCTGGGGGTGCTGAGGGTCTTGAGGCTTCCATACCCTGAAGCTGATCTTCTAGTTCTCGTAACCTATTGACAAATGGCAAGAGCAAGAGAAAGAAAGAGGTACAGTGTAAATACATGATCAATCCAAACATGATAAACTGTAGCCTCATCTCAACGTGACCAATCAAAGTGACGCAAGTCTGATTATAAATTCATTTTCCTTCACAGCAAGATTCACTAAACTGGGGACTATAATAATAGCATTTTTCTGGAGGGTGGGGTTGTTTCCGACGTCAAAATGCTTGGTTTTTCCTGTACGCTCAAGTGCGGTCTTCCTTTGTGCCCATCCTGACATTGTTGGAGGAACCCAGAATTTGGGTTGAGAGCAGTTGATATAAACCAACTTATCCCCTACCGGTTCCTTGTGATCTGAAGCTGCTTCAGCAAACTTCTTTCCTCATAGGAAATCCAGCGCAGGTCCAGCTCTTCTTCCATGGCATGGTGCTCTTGGAGGCAGAAGCGCACCGGGTCCCAACCTGTCATGATGTCAAATGTGATAACACAGCCGAGGGAGTGTGATATGATGGAAACTTTGCCCCCCTTTTCCTCAAACTCAGGGTTCCGGGAGCAGAAGAGGGAGTAGAGCCGGTTCAACTCCTGCGTAAGGCCCTTGGTAATCTAGATTGATAAAAAGAAGAGAGCAGTCTATGAAAGTGAAACAGTATGTTATAGGGAGGCAAGACGGTTTCATAAATCTAAGACAAAAGCAACCTTGAATATGGTTTACCTAGGAAATCACATTCTCCCTGTGTGCATCTCACCTCATCCCGGTAAAGTGGACTAGTGTAGTACATGATATCCATGGCACTGCTGTTTAGAAGGTCTCTCAGCCCCCGGACTTTATCTGGGGTGATGGAATCTACTGTATCTATGGAAAAATAGAACAATACACATACATATTTGAGTGTTAGATTACCTTGCAATAATTCATTTGTGAATTTCAACTTTCTTAAGATGATCCAAAAGGTCTTGACAGGAATATTGGGGACATTTTAATTTCGGTTTATATTTGACCAAATTAAGTTGAATATTTTATACTTCTATTAGTTAGCATAGTTAGCAAGCTTTCTTATAAAAAGGGAGAGTATTTGAATGAAAATTACATTATTAATTATATATTCTATTATATGATGAAAATGAGCCTGGTGGCTAAATCGGGCAAATTTAAATTCTAAATGTTAATTAATATGCATTGTCCCTATCAAAAAGGTGTTATATGTAATTATCCAGTAATAATGTGCTTTATTCTTATCGAGTTGTAGATCTAGATGATGAGCGTGTTTAAGACCAGCTAAGCAAGTTCTGGAAAAGAGCTAATGTGCTGCTTATGGACCAAGAAATGTGCACGTGTGTTACCGCAGAGATACCACAATGAATGGCAACAGCTCTACTCACTCAGCCATTGTAGGATAAGATAGAGACAAAGGAAGGAATGAGAACAGGTCTGTTATAGACGCTGTAACACAGGGCATGTATCAAAGGCTAATTACAAGGTGTCCTGCAAAAGTGACTTATATTTGTCTCACAGACGCACACACCTCCATCCAGTGCAAGTTTGGAGCGCCATTCCACTGGAAGGAACTCGACGTGTTCATCATTGTGCTCTGAAAAGTGCTTTTCTTCCATCTTCCTCACGGCCTCCCTCAGCCTGAATATACATATTAACAACACAGAAAAACAAAACTTCTACGTTTTAACATATCAATTTAATTACCATCTAATTCAGTGTCATTGGAGGGTCAAATAAATAATGTGATTCTGGGTAAGCTAAAAAGAAGAACTTGTTAGATCAATGTGTCGCTTTCGATGCTTATCCCCAAAAAAATCAGATATTCACTGCACTCATCTTTCTGTCTCACAATGATGAAATTACCCCACATCTCCATGGTGTCATCACTGGTTTATTAAATGTGTTCACTCCCTGAGGAGCAGTGTCATGTTGTCTGGTCCAGACTGCATGTCTATCATCATCTCTACATTCATCCTGCTTCAGGTCGACAGAGTTTGGTTTGATCACTAGTCCAGTCTTAGTGACCAACAGGAAGATAGAGTCTTCTTTTCATGCTTCATTGATTCTATCAGCACAGCATGGAGTCTATGAGTTTCATCTACGTAAATGTAATGCTTTCTACGATGACAACGATGCTAGTAAATAAAATGGAGCTTAAGACAGAATTCAAGGATGAAATGAATGAGAACCTGTATATAACATTAGAAGTATCAGAGTAAAGATCTGGGTCAATACTGGCCAACAAGATCCGTTTGAAACATCAAAAGTAAAGAAATACACAGAGTGGCTGCTGACAGGGCCTAATAGATGATGAGTGAAATAGTGTCTGACTGGGACACCAAGCACAAGATCTGGTAGGCTCAGACCTGCGGCAGAACTTTACCGCTCTGAGAGCAGAGTGCAGCTTTACATAAATTAAGTGAGCATTAATTGACAAGTTGAGTATCCAAGCATCGAACAGGTCAGTTATGCAATGACTTGAAGGTAAACACATGAGAAACTCATATCAACAAAACATGGACCTGAGTGTTCAACAACACGTTCTAGGCAACTGATGGCTAGCATGAGGCTAACAGTCAAACAGTGCTATTAAATCATCTAGAAACCCTGAATGACAGCTTGAAGACTATCATGATAAGAAGCAGCCCTGGAGCCCCCTGCTCTATCCAAGCTGCATAGAGGCAGCAGTCTCCACTCTCATCACGAGCCTTGCAGGGTGAGGGGTGACGCAGAGAGGACAGCTACAAAGTGAGAGATAGAAAAGCCGGCTGCAAGGGGGTGAAAGGAGAGTAATGGTGAAAGGCTGAGAATGGAAGCAGTACAACCACAGAGAGGTGGTCCTGACAAGATGATGGAAACTGGGTTGAGAAACTTTGTCATATGGGTTAGAGAGTTCAAAAGAAAGACAGAGAAATGGGTGGGAGACAAAGTAGGCAGTTGGCTAGACATGGGTGGCTGATTGTTCATCTTCAGAGTTGAGGAAGGCCTATAGTCTGTAATCCAAGCAGATAGTGGTGAGGCTTAGAGTCAAATCAGCGACCTGACTTGGTCTACTTTACCTGCTTAGCTGCCCTAAGCCTCTGGCAGAGTAACTTTGTAATGCAGTGACACACAGGGATTGGTATGTTCTGTACAACTGCCCATGGCACCCATGGACCAAGGCCAGCACAGCTGTGTCATTTAGATGGCCAATTGGATACACTGACACATACGTGTGACTAAATCCAGCAGCAATGGTAGAGATGTGTTGATTTTTATATCTTGCACTTGTGTGCTGCAGTACTTAACTCTTGAGATGTTACTGTTTAAAGAAACCGGCTTTGTGGAGTTGCTCGAGTTAAAACATGTATCTCTGTGTTTTGTCCTGTTATTTTAACTCCCCCTACTAAAAGCCAGTGGAGTGAGAGCAAATAAACCAGTTACCCCCTACCTTTACACTTCATAACAAAAGGTCAAAAGGTCATTTCAAGAGAATGAAACGCACACACATGCGCGCGCGCGAGCGAGCGAGCGAGCGAGCGAGCGAGAGAGAGAGAGAGAGAGAGCAAAAGACAATAAGCTACAGGCAGAGCAGTGGCCAGCTGAAATCTATTTGATACTTAGGGACCTTTGATCCACCCAGTTATACTGAATATCACTTGTATCTTAGCCATTTACATCTTAGCCATTTAGATTTGTAGAGGGCATGACATGGGCACTGCAGATGACCACCAGGAAAGCTATTGTCACATAAGAAATATTTCACATCCACAGACTGTTTAACCTATAGGTAGGTTATGGTGATTTTTTTCTATTCTAATCTCTCCAGACCCATGAATGGTAAAAAGATAATAATCAACCATCAGCCACACTGGCCTAACAGGATTCTTTTGGATCTAAATACCGACAAAATACCTCAATCAGAGTACAGTTCTAGAACAATGACAGGAACAAAGTCAGTTAAACAGTTTGGCATTCATCTCAGTAATCCAGTCTATATAGGGACAAGGTGATATTTTGTCCTTTTTTGCACATGCAGAGAAAAAATATTGGATCCACAGAAAGAGAATGAGAGTTAAAGCAACAGAAACAAACAGATAGTAGATGTTTTAAGCTTGAGAAGTACATGGAGCTTGAAATTAAAAAACATTTCGTGGCACTTATTCCTGGAATTATTGCAGTTCTAACACTTCACAGCAGATGACAGCACTAAAATATTATTGTAATATTAAATTAAGAGGTACCTGCCAATTCCTAGCCCAATTAATTTGCATCTGCTTTGGTTCAGGATGAGAAAACAATGTAGAAAGAAAGCAGAGCCACAGTATACCTAGTTATAGCCCACATCCTAGGATACCTCCTTTATCAAGCCTGCCTTTGGCCCAACGGATATCTAGTGCCGGAGAAAAAAGTGATGACTAGCCCAAAGGACATGTAATTTGCAAACAAATGTACAAAACACTAATTCAAATTTCAAGCCTTATACTGAATAAGAGACTGTTGTTGCTCACATGCCAGTGTTTTTAATAATGCGCCCTTGGTCCATCTTCTGTCCGATGCCATGGACAACAAAGACGATGTGTGTAGTCTGAGGAGGCCGGTCCTCTGGGGAAGCCTCCTCCACATAGCCTCGATGAAGCCGCGTTCCACTGCTGGAGGCTGGAAAAGGGCAGCAAACATAATTCAATACTTAGAAAAAAAACAAAGCAAGAGGATTTTATATAACAATTCATTTAACAAAAGCTGAACCCAACCTGAGTGATTAAGAATCTACTTCTTTCAGCCCATTCCCAGTTTTTTCAGAGGTCACTACAGTAGATTTAATAGTTTCCACTGGTACCATGTGAGGGCACCCCTAAATGGTGGCCTCAACCAATTTGATATGGTCTTGTCAATCCACATACTGATTCAGCAAAATTTTACATCAGATCCTCTTCCTGACACAGTCACTAACCCTATAGATAGCAGCACAGGTACAACACTACCTGCTATCCCAGTATACATGGACTTGCGGCCATGCCTGTCACCATTGAGTGATTAGGAATAAATATGATATACTTATTTGAGATTAAACGTTTTTTTAAATAGACTGTTGACCATAAGTGTCTCAGTCATTATGTTTGGGTAAAATGCTATTCAGAGTTCAAGGGGCCAGTTGAGAATGGGAAACCGGCTTTGCTTGCAGTCAAGCTTGTGTGGTAGCAGCTGTATTGTACCAACAGGGCTGAGCGTGTGGACTTATTTAGCATCTCCACTCCAGTCAAGTCAAGTTCAGCCACGTGCTGCATGCAAGAGCAATGCGAGCCAGTGAGATCTGCTGCTGTCTGGACAGCACTAAGGAGATTTCCCTTACAAGCATTTGTGTGTCAGGGGAGCTTGACATAACCACAGTCAGACCCTGCACTTAATCAGTGGACAAATAGTGAAATTGCACCAAAGTGCCACAGCATATTACTACAGATTGGAATTTTCTGTATAAATCAAACTGTGGCTAAACCAAATCAGTGATAACACTCAGAAACCAAAGCAAATTTCTCGTAACTACTTCTAGCAGTTTGCTGACTAGCCTGAAAACACCAGATGGATAGAATATATCTCTCTAGGCTAATTCAACAAATAGAAAGGATTACATTGAACCACATTCAGTCACTGAAAAAAAGAACAAAAAAAGAAAAATGGATTCCTTTGTCAATCCCGCAAGGGGATATTTGGATTTATCTGCATTTTAACCCAT
The DNA here is from genome assembly GCA_900302585.1 of Regalecus glesne. NCBI lineage: Eukaryota > Metazoa > Chordata > Actinopteri > Lampriformes > Regalecidae > Regalecus > Regalecus glesne. Next base: position 22,971 of record OMLC01016776.1, on the reverse strand, counting down.
CTTATTGTATAGGAGCAGTGAGCTGCCACCACATGGGGCTTTGGGAGCAGTTAGGGGTTCAGTGTCTTGCTCAAGGACACCTCGACATGCTTTCTGCAGGACCGGGGATTGAACCTTCAACTTTCTGATTGCCAGACAACCGCTCTACCCACTGAGCTATTGCTCCCGTAAACCATAACAATTAACATGTACTCTTACCTGTCAACTTTTTGCAGTTTTAATTATGACAGAACCTCACTGTAAAATGAAATAGAGGTAGAGCCTGTTGAGGTACACCATGTTCCCTGGATTCAAATCTGAACCAAAATTCAGGGAGTGAGGGTGAGCAGTCACTGACCTTTAGAGAAGCCAAGTTTCTGTGAGACAGTGCGTGCGATTTTGGAGGTGGTAGCATCACTGTACAGATAGACTTCGTCCACGCAATGCCAGTCCACATGGGTCCGACTCAGCTTCAGACTGTGGATGGCTATGGAGGGCAGGGAAAGAAGAGCGATGAGTCAGTGAGAGTCAGTGAGATTGGGGGACAGATTTGAGAGAAAAGAGAAGGGTGTCTCAAGGACAAACAGAGAGTAGAAGGATACACAGAGGGGGGTGAGTATTTTCATGGGGGGAATGAGGCGAGATACTATGAGGCCATGAATGAAGGTGGACAGAGGAAGGAGACCCAACACATTAAAGTTCTATCATCATACTGGCGTATGGGCTCGATCAAATACTGTCAAAGGCATTGATCTGCAGCAGCATCACACAAACACATCACATCATCACGCTTCATGACCACATTCTGCATAATTCAGCTGTTGCTTGCCCATCATGGTTGAGCGTTACTCATCTATGTGGACTGCATATAAAACTGCTCTTAAGGGGAAGACCCTCTCACCTCGAGTTCAGCTTCTCTCTGGACTAAAGGATCAATGTGAGATGCAGCGACAAGGGCAAGCAAGAGCCGAGGTATGGCTGGAGAGCAGACACTATTCACTAGAGAAAGCAAGAGCAATAAATGAAAGTGGTTGACTTCGAGAGTGATTTCTGTATGTGAAGTCTGCTCTTACAGTTCATTCAATTGTCCTGAGCAGGCAAGTATAACTGGATAAGCTAAGAGGGGAATTTTGTAGAGGACCTGGTGCAAAATCATGGTTCCTTATACTTCTTAGATCAAATCAGTGATTAAAAAGTCTTCAGGAAGAGGCAATATTCTTGGACGAAGTGTTGGAATGTTCCACATGACTGTTTTGCCAGATTGAAACTTTGGGTATCATAATGCCATACTGACTGTGGAGAGTATAAGACAAAGACATTTATATTTTCCTGGCAGTTAAAATATTCTATGGTCACTGTTAGTAAATTTAAACCTTGGAATTGCTTTTAAATATATCACTGTATGTGTCTCTTGGATTTAAAAAAAAAGTTATATAAAACACAATAGCAATACTTAATGACTATCAAGCATGTGCACCATCCTTTCACTCTTGCTTTCAAGATTAGAGCTACTGCACTAGCCATTTCCTGACAGGCACTTTCAGATCCCCATCTAACCATTTTTTTAAGCCAGGCCTGCAGCACAAGAATAAGTGAGAGAACTGATTCTTTTTCTCAGTTCTCTGATATTAATAAAAACATGGGTTATCACACCAAATTTGGTTGATTTCCTTTTAAGATAGGGAACCAACAGGGCCCTCGGACCCACTGACACCAACCTACTGACTATATCTAGACATCAGACCTTTGGCTGCATTTATGGCCCCACCCTCTAGAATGGTCTGCCCAAGGGGGAGGTGGCTAACTCTTTGGATAGTTTAAAGAAGGACCTAAGACACACCCACACAGCATTGCTGAAGTTAAGTCACTGTTAAAGCAATTATAATGATTTGTTCTTAATTTGATTCACCTTATTATACTTCTCCTTTGTGTATGGAACTGTGCTATATACAGTCAATAAAATCTGATGGACTTATTGACTCAAACCTGGGACTTCTGAGCTAGTTAAGACAATCCTTTCATCATATATAGTACTGTATGTTACCACTATAGGCTAATATGTTAGATGGGTGAAGGCTAAAGGTGAGCATGGGTGGGCTCTGTACTTCCTGGTTCCTGGTTTCCTCTTTGAGGTTGACTTATGGGGAAGTGAGTTACTCCCGCTGCCACCAGAGAAGAGTGCCAAGCAGAGGCTGGCAGCCAGTTTGTCACCATAAATGGAACTAATGAAGTAAGCGACACAAATCCCATTTGTGTGGAGTGCTTGGTTATAGAGTTTTAAAAAACAGATTTAGGATCTAGCTTTTAAAACTCCATTTGGGGATCTTGAATTGGTCCTGGACAGAAGACAACAAACAAACATTAAGCCAATGTTGAAATACAACGGCAGTCATTCCTGAGGGAAAATATTTGGAGGAACTGATTCTTCAGTCACATGTTTTCATTTATCACTGCAGATCTTTAAAAAGAATAATTTAGTAGCAAAAGAACCACATGCTCAACAACATCTACCTACACAGTACATTACTGTACTACTCCACAACAGCACCAGAAGCAAGGATGGAAAAGAAAATCCACCAAAAGTCTATTGCAACACCCAGTGAGGAAGAAATCTCAGTCAGTATAAAGTTGCCTCCTTGCCTACTCTCCTTCATGCGCACAAACAGGCTAAGACACGGAGAGAAAGCCTGATGCTGTTGACACCAATCCACCTTTTTGTTAAACAAAGAAAATGGATGTGGAGGTGGACAGAGGCACTTCAGACTGCTGAGTTCTTTCTACCTGTAATCTCATGCCACCGTAAAACAGGATGCCTTTGAAACCAAGTGTGTTTAGGGAGGGGGTCACTTGTTGGAATCATCCCAATCGGGGCTTGCCTTGAAAATAATGAATATGAGATAGATGGTGTGGGCAGGAGGATGTGTAGCTAGTGGGGCAGAGCCAAGTGATGCCCGGGGGATTTTGCAAAGACATTTCCTGTTTTACAATGAAAAGGTGGTATGATGCTAAGACAGAGCTGGAAGAGAAAGCTACAGGGATCACTAAGTGTTGAAGATCTGACTCTCAATCACAAAAAGATGGAAGGTTTACTGAGATTTCTAACACTGTTCCTGAGAGTAAAAGGGGAGGGAGAGAGAGAGAGAGAGAGAGAGAGAGAGAGAGAGAGAGAGAGAGAGAGAATTTGGTGTGGCATCCTTGTGCAGGGGCCGTGCTAATCTTCTCTGTATCCTTCCAATTTTAGTATATTAACTGCTGAGAGAGAGTGGCATGGGGAGAGAGAGAGAGAGAGAGAGAGAGAGATAAAGGGAGAAATGAGACAAAGAGATATTCACGATAGAATGTGATAAAGGGTAGCGTGAGTTGTAGGCATGTGAGACAGGAGGAGCTTAAGGAAAAAGCTGATAGGAAGGACAAAGCATAGAAGGCAAGAGAAAAAAAAAACAATCAAGAAAAGGCCCTATATTTGTCCCTATTGTAGAGAGCTTTTTGTCTATCTGTCTCCTTCCTCAACATTAATCACAGATCCAGAGTGATAAAAGAGGCTTTTGTAAGGATGCTGGCCTGGGGCTGTGTTGTTTCACTCGTATAGAGTTACAGGGTACCAGGTACACAAATCGCTTTGCTAAAGCCTCACAAACACCTCACCTACGTTCCTCATTGCACAACCCTTCCACACACCATATGTGGGTAGACAAGGCAAGTGGACTCCTGTAATAGTGTAACTAGACACATAGCTGTTTCTGTGACCACCAGGGTTATTCATGAGAGTCCTAACACTCAAGCGGTTTACAGAGCTATGTGGGAAAACTAGACTAAAAGGTCAATGGGTAAATCAGCTTTCAGGACACTGTCCTCTAGACCACTCTATTCGGAAGATCTAATAGGGTTCAATGCATCCAGAACTGGGTCAAATCTAGACTTCAAAGAGCACGACTCCATGCACAGGACAAAACAGAGGACCATGTAGATGGCTTCAATGGCTCCTCTGTTCTGCCTACCACTTCTGCCTGCCTCTGAACGGGGACTTTGTTCACCAACCTCAGAGCAAGGGGCTGGAGATAGCAGTTCATTAATGATGTAGTCAAACAGCAAAGGGGGTATAGTGAAGCAAAGCAGGGAAGAACAAGAGGGAGGACTAGCGAGCCAGAAAGAGAACAGCAGAGAGAGCGAGAGAGAGGGGGGGTGAGGGTATAAGGGAGAGCTAGGAATTAAAACAGGGTATAATAAGCCAGCTTTTTGGAGAACCAGTTTGTTTTTCAGCTCAGTCTTATCAATCATTGAAGGGCGTCGGTAGACTATCCGACTAATTAGCCTGTACAGGTTATCTCCTCAGAGTTAACCGTGCTGTCCGAGCACTGTCCTGGAAAACAGACCAGATCATTACTCACAGGTTTCCTCAAAAAGTCTTCAAAGCAGTGACAGCAGTAGCAGAAGGAACCGATTGCAATGTCACCACTCGGAAAGAGAAGTTCTAGCAGATGGGCCAACTTAACAGGAAGTATAGGTGAATGCAGTGGCAGTCTAAATCGTTGACTTTCGGGGAACATGTCTAACTGAGTCCAGGTCTAGCTCTAGCAGCTCATTGGCATGAGCCACAGGGGAAAGGAAGATCTAATTCCACAGAGCACTGGGATCTACAGGGAGAAGAGAGTATGGGCTAGCAGATCTAATGTAGTAAAACAAAAAATAATAGAAAATGAGTTGGCATTTTACAGTACCTTGGCAGCGTTTGCGCTTGTGACATGTAGTTTTAGCACTCGTCTGATATCCACTCCATTTGAACAGAAAAGGGAGGTAGAAAGGGGGCAGGTGGGAGAGAACTAACAACCAAGAGAAAGTGAGTTACGGGCATGGCCATAGCGTTAATTACAAAAACTACCGCCGTCATCACTTTTGAACAGGGGCATTAATCAACAGCGCTGCCAGCAGGTAATCATGTGGTGTCCTGGACACAGAGACTGGCATGGATACTGGAGAAGCTAACAGATAGTAGCTAGTAGCTGGTGGGGGATATTAGGCTGTGTTGGATTACAATTTGCTGGGGAATTGTGTGGGGACAGATAAGTTTGAGTGCAAGATGCAAAATGCAGCGCTGCTTGAAATGTGCCCAAGATGACTGCGGTAGTATTTAAAATGCTTTACATATATTTCTGACATCTACTAGTTTGCCCTTTTTTATTTCTGCAAATTAAATATAAAAGACAGTGGAAGTCATGTGAACAAGCTAGTCCTATTCATATATTGTCATAACACTTCAATAGCCTAATAGCTAAACATGCTTTAAAGGACAACCATCATTCAAGAGAAATCAAAGGACACTTCCCAAACACTAGGTGAGTCTTGGGTGTAATTTTCTTTAAAATGTACAAAAGCTATAAACATACACACAAAGAGCACAAACTTGGTTTTGAGACATTTTTCAATCAAAGTCAGTGTATGACTAAGTCACGATGGCTGTTTAACAAGTTCCTAACCATCCTGTGCATTACTCAAGTTCAAGCTTAAAGATGGTTCCTACTCCTGTTGGGCTGACTGGGGGGGAAAAAATTAGAACCGGTCAACTGCTGAAAAGAAACAAGTCAAAAACACTGTGATGTGGTTTCTCATTATTGAATTCATGTGCTGTACTGTGATGCAACAGTGTTGAGCCGTGACCGCATTGTGTACCATGAATGCTGCATTTTGTCCATCTATGGTTTTTTCTGTGGCCCCCTCAACCTAATTTCAAAATGTATGTAGCCTAGCTTTCATTTCCACTAGATTATTACATTTCCCTTGTTTAAATTGATGTTACATATTATGCTTTAGATTTGATGCCCCTCTTAATGTGCTTTCCAAATTGCTGCTGTAATATTGTAATTTCCCCCTGTGGGACTAATAAAGGAATATCTCATCTTATTTAGACAAACTAATCTTTCACCAGTGATCCATTCCCAAAGAACCTCTCTGCTTTTCTTCTCAACCAATAGCAACAGTTAACTCAACTGGACAATGTCCTGTTACAAGTCGATTAAGGGTTCATGGCATATGTTGATTGTGTTCCCCAAAGTGGCATTTGAACTGACTTAAGTGTTGGTGTGGATATGGTGAAATACTGGCAACAGCACAATGCACTGTTAACTGGATACCAGATCATCTAACTTTTTCCATTTAGGACAGTTATGACAAGTTTCCTGCATTCTAAAAAAAAAACCACTAACAAAAACACAAACATCTATGCAAGATGTTTTGGTCCAAATATCCTCCCGCCATAATTAGAGCAAATAATGTTATCAATAACTAAATAAAGACCAACTAGCCTACGTGACCAGCATACGCTCAGGCTCACAAGAACATTTATCAGGGGCTGTGGTAGCTCAGCAGTAGAACACGTGTCTCAAAGTCAGGCGTCACAGGTTTGATCCTACTATGGGGTGGCATCAAGAAAAGGGGATCTGGTCTTAATCCCTTATGCTCGGTAAATTTGAGGCATACATTGAGTGATCGCTAGACTCGAAAAGCAGTATTATAAAAATGAGCCCATTTACCAATAACCAGTTCCCATTTAAAAGAGCACTAAATCAGATACCGAATTAGGAATAGGCATAAATAGCATCTGGAATTCAAAAGGACCCATCAGCTTATCTAATGAAGGGAAAGTTTGTTTTGGAGAGGCACGGCAAAAATCCATTCCTTCTGAGAACATAAAGAGATCGGACATGAAATCTCAACAGTGGCTCTCTCAGCAAAGGTGAAAGGCAGAGGGAAACTTCCCGAGTCCCCTGAGTATTAGGCTAGCATGCATTAAAAGCTACAGCAGCAAACAATGAGGTTCATCTGGGTGAAACAACAATAATAGATCCATACACAAACGGGATCTTCTCCTGACACTACGATCTCCACTTTCTGAAGCCTCCACTTTATTCGGATTAGATGGATAAAGTGAACCCTTATTCATATGGTAGCACAAAGCCTATAAGTGTGTTACTGGTACAGCACGCAGCTTGACCTATATACTGAACTGCTTGTGTTGGAGTACCTGAATCCAAATTTCCCAGTGCAGCCATGTCTGTTAGAGTAATGATCAAATCAGATTAGAGCTGGACTGTAAGTGAGCAAAGCCTTTGGTAATTTATCCAGGGCCCATCAAAACATCCTCTCACCAACAAAGTTTTAAAATCCAGAAATAACAGCCCAGGCAGTTGTGAACATCCAACAATGATCACTGGTACCATACGATATGGGTTGGTTCAGATTAAATATATATATATATACATACACATGATTTTTTAATAGATATTTTTAGGGCTTTGCCTCAATTGGCATTATGAGAGAAAGTAGCCATCTGAGAACGTCAGATCACAGTTCCTTTTCAAAGGATATCATCCTCCCCTTGCTGCTATGTATTGATTGTCCTTGTTGACAGATTATGGTGTGCCCAGCCGTTCGGATGTTGCTCTGTTTTACCCTGATGTTACAGACGTGAGAAATACTGCTATGGCTCTCCCAGGGCTGCTGTTCTACACATGTAAGAAATTCTTGCTACCTTTCAAATGCATGAATTTAAAGAACAAATTTTTATACATGCTTTCATACATTTTACCTTACTCAAATAAAGCAGCTGCATATAGGCAGGGACCTTCTTGTGAAGAGAAATTGATATAATAGTGTGGGCTGTAATATTAGAATTAATTCTGTATTCATGCAACCCTGCTGACGTAGCGGTAATGCAGAGCCGACCGCCCAACCCTACCTACCCACTGTTCTTGCTGGATTGAATGCTTGTCGGTAAACTAATATCTTAGTTCAGCAAAAATTCCCTGCATAATGAAAACGGGATATTTACCTTCCTTTCTTAATCTTTCTGTCCTCTGTTTAAGAGCACAAAGCTTGTCTATGCAGAACAAGGCCCAAGAGAATGTCATTCCAGAAACTGATTTGACCCTGTGGGCGTTTTAAGCTTCAGCTGCTGAAAAAAGTGCACCGTGCTCCTCCTCCACTGCCATGTGCTTTACCATCTGTGAGCATCGTCAACGGTAAGTAAGTACCAGAGTAACGGAGGCTGCCAATGACGATTGATAAATCCTGGGTAGGGAAAACGACATCAAAATGGTTCAATGTATAAAAACACCAAACTGAAATGAAATAATCCACTAATCAGACTGAATAAGAACAATGTAGTCGAATCCTATTTGACCGTTCATCATTTATGTTACATCAAAGCAACATAAAAACACAATCTATAGCCTCAGTATTTGAGGAAGACTGTCAGAAGTACAAGTGTGGATTGACGACTACTACTTTCACCAACTCTCCATTAGAAAATAACCAGTATATAAAAGTCCCAAAATGTGTGCGTTTCTGCACCCCTCTCTGTGTGTTTTGTTTAAAAGGGCATAAAAAAATTAGTAGATATTACCTAATCCTGGAACAAAGGCATGTGCCCCTGACTGAGCATTGTAAGAGCCGGGATTGGTCCTTAGCCACTGCATGGTGGCTACCCACTGCTCTTAGCTACAGTGTGTGTTCGGATAGGTTAAACTGAAACGACGAATTTCCCCATGGAGATCATCAAGCATATCTTATCTGTTATCTTATCAAGAGAGAACATGCTCTTACTCAAAGTTCCTCTCTTGCAAAATCATATCATACATATATAGTGCCATTTCTACTGCCTTTTCAAGATTAAGGTTCTCAACATGGCGAGAGAGAGAGAAAGTGTATGTAGAGGGATTGCAGGTACTGTAGGACTGTCAGGTCATAGCTAGCTTTTACCCCCATTAAGTTTTGATGTGGTTTAAGTCAACCTATTGCCTACTTGCAGCACATAAGCAGCCTTCGGAGTACAAGTCTCATGACTGAAAGGATCCTCTGTAACAACTGTTATTAGTCAAGGCTAAGAATAAGACTAGTTTGAAGTGTTAATGTAATAATATGTATACATTGCAAACACCACACTATAGCGGTACAGTACTGTGATATTTACCCTGCCCAGTATTCTTACCCCCTGAGCAGACATACCTATGTCATGTAATCTAAAGGGGTGCAAGTGCACATGTGAGTGTGTGTGCGTGTGTGTCTGTGAATTCAAATGCAAGTGTTGTTCAAACTTGTGTCACAATTCCTTGAGGCATCATATTTCAAAAACTTTTCAGGAATTATGATTATGATCCCTGCGTCCTATGTGACTATTCATAGGTCATATATACACAACCTCAATGGTCTCTATGTCTTTGACTTTATGGAACACAGGTGACCTCCCAATCTTACCACACTGGTCAGCTGATTCAATTTGAGAGACATACTGGTTTCCAGGGTAGGCAGGAGAGTGCATAACACAGTGGGGGGAGACAATGTGGGCAAGGGTGGCCAACCTGGCAAGACTAGCCTCCTTTGCTCTGCTGATTGTTATTTATAGGTGCTTATAGCTCGTGAGTAAAGGAGAGTGGCAGAACAGTCAGCTATTCTGCACTATACTGGGACCAGAGTTAAGCCTATGCACAGGCTAGATATGTGTTCAGTCAACTGATTGAGGTTTTGTTTGGGCAGAGTCAAAATTAAATTATTTAAGTATATGAAATCAGGGGTAAAGGCAGTCACTGCATTCAAATATAACATTCATGTTTCCCTGATCTAGAATGCACAAAGCTACAGTCTACAATAAAAGCTACCTAGTTATTTCCTTATCATTTGTAGGAAAAGACTGCTCCGTGCTTTGGACAAGGGTTGCATATAAAAGCAAACATGATTACGTACGTCCTTGCCATATCATTGCCTGCACGTGTTCCTCTCAAACACATTCTCTCTCTCTCTTCAAATCATGCGGATCAAACATTATAGTCAAATGCTTCCCGTTTTGTTCTCACTAAAACAAAAACACACAATATTACAAGAGTCATATGGGTGCTACATCCAATATGTGGTTACAAACACCTTGTCATTTATCAGAGATGAAAGTTATCTTTGATAGGCTAAGATATGACTAACTTCAACTTCAACCAGCAGCCGAAGCAGAGATCTCCTTTCTCGTTTCTCTTTACACTTAAAGCCTGCAACTTATGGCTTAAATCATACGAGTAGTACAAACCACTACCATATTCTGGTCTTGTATACGGAATCATATACATCAAAAACCTACTCCATCAACTTTCCTTCACTATGCCTGAATATTGCAGTGTGCACGGCTTCCACATAATCCACAATGTATGACTCAGAATACATTCTCAGTAAGGTGAGCCAAGGTCCTCACTTTAATATAATTCATTAGCTACTCAGACAAGACCAACAAAAGACCTTTATCTTCTGCACAAATAACATGTACCTTCTTCAAAATGCAATGAGTCTGGAAAGCTAACAGCATATGGTCAGTTGATCCACTGGTAAGAAAAACTACATTAAAGGAAAATGTCACCAATGGTTTTGTGCCTGTACAATGGTGCTGATGAGTGTAGTCCACTGAAGCAATTAGTGATCTCCTACTTGCAGAGTCTTGTTCACAATGCCTACACACACCAGAATGCCATGCACATGAGCCTCTATCACTGTATATCATTGTCTACAAAGTCCTCTGTGCTAGTGTTGTGGGACGTCATTTCCACCAATCGAAATGTAGCTTAGCTAAGCAAATAAGGATGTGTCTTTAAAGTAAATTATAAGATTTGGTGTTGTTCAGACTGCCAGCCCAAATCTGTTTTTGGCATATTCCGATTGGAACCAAATTGATTTTACACAAAAAAAACAACCCCAAAAACATAGGAAATGTCATTTTTGAATATGAGATCTGAACATATTTGGAGGTAGGTGAATTGAAAAGGGATTCCAATCAGATTTCTACAGGTGTCTCTTAGTCAAAATGCTCTGGCCACCCTAATCGGATTTCAACTGTCTTCTGTATCACCAGCAAAGCCACACACAACAATTTCAAATCGAGAGTACCCGCCATGACTGCAGCACTGAACATCGCAGGTCATGAATGCAGATATGCAGTTGCCGTCGTGTCTGGTTTATCCTCTTCTTTCAAAGTTGGATTGTCTTTACCAGAAGGAAATAACTTGTCAGACAGGTCAGACTTGTTACCCAGTAATAGATTTCTAATGAACAGCATAGTTCGCTGAAATGGCGAGAGATGTGGCCCTAATAACTATGTATTCTGTCTATTTATTCCTCACTTCAATTGACCCAATAAGACAAACACAAACCATGCAGCCCACAACCCATTTGAACATGACTGTGAATGCCTGCATTGGTGAGTGTTGCAGTGAATAATGTATATTCATAATATCTAGTAGTATATTTTTTTGGAAAATTGATGTATCTCAACTAAGCATATTTTTAACTCCCTTTCTCAAAACTGCATTAGCAACACCCACCAGCACCATAGATGACAGCAAGATAATGACTTGGTGACACGCAGTGATAAAGTCGCTGCTGTTATGACCGCAGCATTAGAAAGCCCTGAATAAATCACTTGGTGGACAAAAAAACCTCCTGCTTCACTGCCACCCCAAAGATAAAGAAACAATTGGAAACAACTGCAGGTGTTTTTCATGTACTCTCCCTGTTGCAGATAGACAATGATGAGGTTAGAAATCAGCAAATTTCCCTTTAAGTGTGAGAGAAATGCCATTGTGTGGGTCTTTGCTTCAACAACACTAATTCCTTGGTCACCTGAAAAACAGGCTTTACTGCTCTCTCATTTCAGATGTTTGTGACGGCCCCTAACTCGACGCATTTAGTTTTCTAACACACAATCGATGAATAATACAATATTACACAAGACGAATATCATTTGATCACTTTTTCATTTTCACACTGTTTCCTGGCTCTCACCATCATGGCTATCAACAGTCTTTACCACCGCATCCGACTTAAAGGTGTCCTGCATCTGTTGCCCACGGAAACAGTTCAGGTGCTCTTGTTCAATGAGGTCACTCTCCTCCTCATCCAGTGGGAGCCATGTACCATCAATGAACCATTGGCCCCGCATCACAGGAATGCAATCCTGCTCTGTAAGACAGGGAAAAAGAAAGATGGAAAAGATAAAAATTAATTATTTCATTCTTGAAAATAATCAAAATATCTGGAATGAGCTGTACTAATGCTTTTAAAAGACTCAACATGTATAGTAACTCCAAGAGGGTCATATCTCAATAGTCTGCAGAAAGAGGCCAGTTTTGATTACAGTCTTGACTGGCACAATGGAGTGACTCTCTGGTGGTAGCTGAGAACATAGTCACAGATCTGCATTTAGATTCGGCAACAGCCAGAAGCTATTTACTATTATATGATAATGTGATAACTTTTCTGGAAAAAAAACACCAATGTCCCATCTTCTGTAGTGAGTTTAACCAAATTTGATAAAGCACTAGGCTCCCAGAGCTTAAATAAACCATTTGACTTTTCACACTTGCTTACGTCTGTTCAGAAAAGATAGGTCAATAGTGGTGTAGGTCAAGCTGGAACAAGAAAGGTCTTAAAGCTGGCTATCAAAGACCTGCATCCTCACCAAGGACTCCAAGGAACACATCTGACCTTGTCACTTGGTGCTACCATCATAAGAACTCTAACAAGGCTAGTTAGCCACACATCCCTTCAGGGGGGTCGTGTTTCAAAGACTTTGCAGTAACTAGCCACCCTGACACTATGTATACCTTCACATTGGCCTACTTTTCCAGGAAACTTCCATTAATTATTTAGCATGGCTCAGCTGAGCTCAATAGCATAACCGCACCATTAGAAATTCAGAGAAGGCCAGTTACCAAACACTAGGTCAGAGAAATGTGGGATTGATGTCCAACACTGTGACACAACGCAAAGCCTCTATTACTCACTAACCTGCAGGAGCTGACTAACTCATATGCTCTGCATATTGCAGAGTATAGAAGTTAATCACACAAAAACAACTCGTTACACCCTTTCCTCCTATATACAGAGTAGACGAAAGCAGGGAGGGATAGCGCAGTCTGTTCCAGAGTGTAAATTGGCAATCTCTATGGTGTGAAGTCATTCTACTGCATAGCACACAGCCACAGCAGGAATTGGGGGTTTGTGTATCAGTCATAATTTACAGATGTGCATTAGTCCCATTATTAAAAAAACGCAATGCAATGGAAATTGGATCCCTCAATGATGTCAGACAATTCTTTTAGAACTATGTCTGGCGAGAATATGCAGCTCCTTGTTGTTCAATACTGCAATACATATCATAAAAACAAATTAATAATAATTGTTCCCCTATCACTCCCCCGAGCGGGGACTTGCAGTTCTCTGCATTTGACCCATCCCATTGTATGGGAGGAGTGAGCTGCTGCCATGTGGTGCCCAGGGAGCCATTACTGGTTCAGTGTCTTGCTCAAGGACACTTCGACATCCTTTCTGTAGGACCGAGGATTGAACCTACAACTTACCGATCACCAGCAGTGATCTACCCACTGAGCCATGCCACACCTTATCACAATGTTGATCTAGTTCAGCATGTATGTATATATGTATATATGTATGAACTTCATTCTGTCAACATCATCTGGTATAGGCTGGGTAAAACGAGCCAAATGGTACTCAGTGGTCGTCTACTCATAACACCGTCCTCCAGGTTTAGCACGTATAAACTACATTTAATTCAATTCTAACAGGTGGCAGAGAGGGGGATGAATTGGCCTTTGATACTTACGATTCCAGTAGACTGGGTAGCACTCTCGTTCTTTGACATCCACCTCGTAGAGCCCTCCCCGGACGCACACGGCTTCTATATTGATGTCGGTGTCGCCGGGATTTCCATCACCTTGGTCAGAGGACCGCTGGCTTTCACACACACCGGTGGTCCTAGTGTGCGTCGGTGACGGTCCAGTCCTCTCAGCTCCGTTATCGACCGGACCTCTGCCCTCGACTCCGTTCGCACGCCTGTCCTCTTCCCTGCTCACCTGCGGCTCCGCATCCCCTGGACACCTGGCCAGGTCGGCGCCACCGGACTCGCAGAATTTCCGAAACATTAATTCGATTTTCAACGAGTCGTGTCCGACAAAAGGCTTCCAGGTTTTCTTGTCCTCCTTGTAAAACCACCGCACCTCTTCGGGACCCAGTTCGTTGACGACTTCGTTGTAACGGTGCCTCGCACTGTTGGACCTCGTCCTCTTCCTGCGGTCGAACAGCAGGCCGACGTCCATCCCTTCACCGTCACTTATCAAATCCGGCGAACCTGGGTCGAGATAAACTGCCGCTGAACTTCGGCTGAAAGAAGCTCCGTCCAGGCCCAACACCAGACCGTTGTGGGTATCGTGGTTTCGGGTGCGTAACAAGGGCAGGGACCCGTCCAGTCCCGGCTGCACAGATGGCATGGCTGTCTGTATCGTCTCCCCGACGGACTTTCCATAACAATGCAGAAAGTCATCGCTGGCCACGTCCCAGTCGGTGTTGTTGTTGCCGCTGACGCTGAACGTCTTACTCTTAACGTTGAAACTGCTCATGGCTATCAAAACATATATCTGACTTCCTAGGTTACCTCCTCCGCCCTGAGGCCAAGCTTCGCCTTCCACAAGCCAGGGGTAACCCCAACCTACGCGACGACATGGTGCAGCATGTCGGTAGGAAGGTTAAACGGGCACTCAGAGTGGGCAAAGCGTCTCCATCATCCGGCGTGTTAGCTTGCTAGCTAGCGAAGCCCGTCAGAGTTCAAGTGTGTGTATATGTTCGCGTCAACTGCTTCTCGGAGCTCTTAAGTCACCAGCGTTCACATAAGGCGAGCCTCGTCCGTTGCTCCTCTCCGGTTTCGCCTCGTCGAGACGATCGGCCGGCTTAGATCAGTCGAGGGAGCCGTTCATGGCCGGCTTGGATAGCAGTGGATTCTGCAGGGCTGTAACAAGACACTCTTCCTCCTCCTTTGGTCCAAACCCTGTCCCGTGTCTGCAGAAGTCGCCGGCATGCATGGAGACGCTGTGTAGGTTGGCCGGGCATCGCTTGACAGCTGACGCATAGATCACAGGATAACGGCGGGAGCGCGCGCGTTGCAATTGCGGGAACGTTACGCAGGAGCCAACTTCCGCCTTGACGGGGGACTGCGCCGCCCTGCGGCAGGAACGTGTAAACGACTGTTGAAACGCCTCGATGCGATAGTCCAGGTGAGGGGAAATCACAAAAAGAGGTGCGTCTGTTCAACTGGATCCGAAGTTTATTCAGATCGTTTCCTCACTCAAACAGGTGACCTCTTCGGTCTGAGGAGACTGCAAGTGATGCCAGAGCATGTGCAGTCAGTGGCCCACCCAACTTGCATTTGAACCCAGTCTGCTGTTGTGTGGTATCGATGTACTGTTTATAAGGGGGATGCTTGCTGTCTGCTCAGACTGAAGATGTCACCTGTTTGAGTGACGAAACGATCTGAATAAACTGCCTGATTGGTGAACGTATGAATTAACTGAGGAAAATGAAATGGCACAAAATGACCACAGAGTGTCGCCAGTGACCACGAAATAAAGGGAAGGAATGAATGGAACCGGTTTGGTCGTTTTAATCCTACACTGAAACTGCTCCTCTGCATCTAGCCAATCCTGATTTATAGCAGTGGGCAGCTGTGGTGCCCGTTGAGTGGTCTGTGGTTCAGTATCTTGCTCAAGGACACTTCAACACGGTTTCTGAAGGAGCCGGGGATCAAATCAGTGACCCCCGAGCACTAGAATGAACAGCTTTCCCTCCTGACCCATGCCTCCCCATACACTAAATGTGTCAAAACGGTATTATTGTTAAAGCCGTATGAAATTACAACAACATTGCTATAAATGCCTGAATTTGACTATATACCATCATTATTTCTCAGTCACCATTGAAATACATTGATAAAGTTGTGTCACGATTACGTCCCATATTAGGGGGGATGAGTCCCAACATCGTGGAGGTGGAGATGGACTTGGATGGAGTCTGGGGGATTAAGGGCGGATGCTCTTCCTGAAACCCCATGTTGGGTTCGAACCCGCAACATCTGGCTCTGCAGTTCCCGAATTGCAAACTCTAGCACTGGGATTATGCCCCCACTAAATGGATATAATCTAATAGCCGTATATTAATCCAACACTGCCCCCTTCTGGTGGTTAAAGATCATTAGAGGAGGAGCTACCCCAGCATGCAATTATCAGAGGGTGGGGAATCATTCTGGATAGTTTGCTAGTCCATAAACTGGGGTCGTGTTGAGTCTGCAACAAGGGTAAAGTCACTTTAAGTCTACAGTTCACCTGTCAGACTTAGATGGAGCTTGGGGGATTAAGGCCGGACGCCCTTCCTGACGCCCTGCGGTGAGTTCGATCCCGCTGCCTCCGGCTCATCAGTTTTCAAGGTGCGTGTGCTCTACCCACCGAGGTACCATGGACTCCACTGCTCCTAGGGTGGGTAAAGTACATATAAGGCAAATAAAACACTTTCACTTCCACGGTACTTCAACAGAGCGTCGCTGGTGTCACTAAGAGATTTGCTTTAAGGGCATTTTTTATTGAAAATACGAATTTGGTCAGCCACCACAGTCTAGCTCAATACATGACCATGCATCTGGTTTGGAGGGTTATTTAGTCAGGGAGGGTGAGATGCTATGTCAACATTAAACACTTCTCCACAGTTGCTAACCCCAGATTTGGAGGTGAGAGAACACAGCAGATGTACTGATGGGACTTAGATGTTTTCTTGCCCTGTTCTCTTAAGTTGCATTATCACAGCTAGTCAACATGTAATATACAAACAAACTACAATTAACTACAGAGAATTACCCTCACAGCAGTGGGGCTGCTCACGGTGACAGAGTGCAGACCTGGCATGGGAAAATGTGGGGAGGGAATGTTTGGGAAGTCAACATAATAGCTCTTACACATGTGTGAAGCATCTATGCATGGAGTTGCCGACAGGATGTGATCTCTGCATTAGTGTGGAGCTATAACGTAGACTAAAATTAAGATCTAGGCTAACTCTAAAATTATAGTTAGTGGCACTGCATCCTTATCATCATCATGATGTTGAGCTCATAGTCCACATCCAGGTGTCTGCAGTACACGTAGCCCTGTGTGGCACTGGCCTCTTTGTTTGCAGCCGCCATTCATGTGTACTAATTCGGATTTACACGAGGGAAATCAGATTGCGTGTTCTTTTACGCTAAGTTATTTTTATAGGAATATCATTTGGCTTTTAATTTCTCAGTTACATTCCAAACAATAGCTTGCTTAGTCATATTGCCTGAACTCGGTCCAGGTGGGATGATGGGAGGGACTGCCGATCATGAAGACAATATTGTAGTCAGCTAAAATATTTACCTATTACCTCATTTTCTTCCAAATCTTGTTTTTCCAAACAAAATTAATCAGTTTGATGCACGCAGTTATGGGGTCATAAGTAGCCAGCCATCTGGACGCAAGCTGGGGTCTGATCAGCCCTGGTTGGATCACCTGGAGGAGGAGGGGGGGGTGTTGTTGTTGAAAAACCTGAAGCACCCCACGATCCCAGGAGCATCACTGAGGACGTGTTTGAGAGCACTGGAAAACGTCTTTTTGTTCCCATAGTGACAGACATTCCCTGTGTTTAACCCATCCTGTTGTATAAGAGCGTTGGGCCGCTGCAGCGGTTCTGGTGTCTTGCTCATGGGCACTTCGACACGCTTTCTGAAGGAGCTGGGGATCAAACCAGCAACCTTTGGATTACCGGATAACCCGCTCTAACTCCTGAGCCATGAGTGCCCATGGGATAAAGGAATAGCTTGTAGTCCAAACGAGGAGTCCGTGGTTACTGGCTATTGTAGGAGCCGTTCCAACAGAGACGTTCTGCTGAATGTCTCTTGTTCCTTGTGAGAGGGCCTCAGCACTTCGACGGGCCTTGCCTGTGAGAGGTTTGTTTTCAGAGTGAGCCTGGAAGGGAAGGTTTGCAGTAAATAATGGCTCGGATTTCAAGTCTCTTGGACTCGCAGATCTATTGTATGGCTTTGTCTTGGAACCTATACAATAGATCCCAAAACGAGGACTTGGATTGAGCACATTTATGGAACTCTGATGAACTGGCCACCGTCCACCGCCATTCTTTGTAAGAAATCCGCTCTGACGTTTCGCTGGCTAACTCCCGCAGCGTTGTATGGAAACAGAACACTTATCTGGGTTTCTGTTGGGATGATGGCGAGGAGACAATGGCGGTCTTCATTGTGAGGGCACGCTATCATGTTAACCAGCCGAACCGTTGGCTCACAGACATACAAATCAACCTACTTCAGCGTAAAGTAATCATTCATTGTCAGAGCCATCCTGAATGTGTTTCCTTTTCAGCCGGTTTCACGTGTCTTCCCACAACCTGTTCTTCTAGTATTATTATCATCTGGAGCAGTTGGATGTAGACGCCTCTGTAGCAACAGTGCCTCCTCTGTTCATTTTGGGTATTGACCGACCAGCTGCTCGATGGCAGCTCCACATAAACAGCTGCACATCTGTACAGGCTTAGATGCCTCAGGGGAACAAAGGGGAGGCTGAGGACCGACTGCACGATGTGTAAATGAACTAGGCCCCGAAGGGGCCGGCAGTCGACAAGCACCCGTCGTCCTTTTGGCCGCTTTTCCACGCAGGCTTAAGTTTCCTCCATGGGACTCGGAACATTCCAAGTGTTGCTTTTCCCTGAAGGGTCATTTTTTGTGTGTGTCTTTTGTTATTCAGCTTCATCCTAATAGTTTTCTGCCTTTCCTGAACGGTTTTTCAGAGAGAGGAAGAGCACCTACGTGGGCGAATAGTGTGTTAAACAGACGTCTAACAGAAAGGGACTGACGTTTAAGTGAGGGAACCGTGGCACCCAGAGCAGTCTGCCACAAATCTCTGCAGTGCTCCCTATCAGAGACAGGAAACACATTTCTTGCTTGGCAATGACAGCATGTCTCTTTGAGTGTTTCCATGTACTCGGTGCTTTTTTCATTGTATGTGTTTATGTCCATTAGAGTAACCATATGCATACCCGCAGGGGGTTGTCCTGAAAGTGGGGACATGGGCAGACCTCTCTGTACCCCCCCACACGCACACATCCACACACACACACTCACACACACTCACACACACCTCATGCATGCATGTGTGTTTTCTGCATGTGTGCTGCTGAGGGACATCTGATCTCATTGCACGCTGCACGCCACACTCGCTTGCAGGTGGTCTGTCCGCACATGGGGGCCAAGCAGATTTAATATTTCATAGGAACGCAGCACACCCCTGGACGCCGTCATTGAGTCCACATGGCTGGCCGGAAAGCTGCTCTGTGAACACTTGGCTGAAATATGTGGCCTGCCGGCCCCCTTACCACCATGCTGCTCACACACTTGCTGGGCCTTGCAATTAAGAACCAGCCACAGCTACAGATGTTGGCAGCTGTCTTTAACCCTTTAGACGTCTTGGTGTTTACCAGCTTTTCTTCACGTGAGTCATCGACAGCAGGTGAAAAAAGGGTTGTTTTTTGTTTCCGCTGAGACTGTCACAGCTAGCCAGCCAGCTAGCTAGCTAGCTAGCTGCGTTGGAATGAGCCCAGCTAGCTAGGGGAGAAGACGGGTGTGTGAGAGAGGGAGAGGAACAGAGGAGAGGAGGGAGAAGAAGGACAGAGATAAAGGAACAGGGGGAGCATCGGAGAGATGGGAGAGAAGACGCTGGAGGACAGAACTACCATTAGGCACGCTACGCTTCAGTGTGAGAAGTTCCAGGCCAAGTGTGTTAGCTAAGCTTTCAGCCATTCAAAATTTAACGCCCCCCCTCCACTCCTATGCACCATATAAACAGGAAATCTGAACCAAACATGTTTGTGACCCCGCCGCAAATCAGCTGTGAGGGATTCAAAGTCGCCCCCGTGTTTTATTCAAACATGAGACGGACGCCAGGGAGATTAATCCGTGTCCTGTGTTTGCTGCAAGAGAACACGTAAATCGCGTACGGTGCGGAGCTGGACGTGGGCCAAAGGGAGCAGAGGGAACTTCATCAGCACCATTATTCAACAAGGTCAAACTCGATTTAGATTCGGAGCGAAAGCCAAAATGGGGCATCTTGAAGCTCTTAGGAAACTATTCTGGATCTTAAACAGACCAGGGGGACCGTGTACATCTCCCTAATTACACATGTCAATTTATGTACAAGCGCTTGGTTTAGTCAAGCTCCATTACGGCCCCCTTCGACTTCTCTCCATCTCTAGCATCTCTCTCTCTCTCTCTCTCTCTCTTTGTCTTGATCTCCATCTTCCAATATTCCAAACACACACATATACATACATACATACTCACAAACACGCAGAGCTTCCGGCACGAGAACAACTCCCAGAGTTTCTCTGTGTGCGTATTCGGTCTTCCATCTGTATGAGCTCACTGCTCACACACACACACACACACACACACACAAAACCACACACACACTCAGTCCTTCTCTCTTTCTAGCAAACACACACACACGCACGCACACACTCAGGCTGTCTGTTTGTGCCCACGGATCTCATGTCATCATCACTCATCCGCTCAGAACACCTCCCTGTAGAGTCCTAGGGCGAGTGCAGGGGAATAGCATCGGAGGGAAGAGGCTTGAGTGGGCTGTAGAGAGGAACCTTTCAGAAATTCATCTCCTATCTTTTACTGTGGATTCCCGTCA
>OMLC01016756.1:2467-12579 GCA_900302585.1 Regalecus glesne | reverse complement strand
CCTCTCACACACCCCACTGTAAAATAATGAGCCTTCAGTGAGAAGGAATAATATACAGTGGAAAAGAGAGAGAGAGAGAGAGAGAGAGAGAGAGAGAGAGAGAGAGAGAGAGAGAGAGACTCCCTTAGACTGAGACTGCACTGAATATATTCAAATGAAATGAGGAGAAGAGGCCATCCTAATTGATTAGACTTGTCTCAGTGAGAGAGAGGGCAAGAGAGACCCCTGTACATCTTTTTGCCTTTGTACATGTATTTAGCTGTCACCTCTCCACTCTTAACAATCCAGCATGCCATGATCCATTTGCGTATGCATTCTATAAATATCTACACCTCTACCTGTACATGCAGTGATTCCAGTCATGTTGGGACACAGACAAGGCTTATTGGTCTTCAGGGAGCTCAAACACCACAGGGGTAATGGCCAATAGCGATGGACTTTACTCATCAAGCCAACCAAGCCCTCATACATTATAGAGTAGGCTGCATGATTTACCTAAGCTTGTCAAAAGAGAAAAATTATCAGGCAAATGTGGGGTAATAAATTATAATCCGTGCTGCATATGTTTGACTCGTGACCCTTGGCATTTAAAGGATTGGGTTCTGTGAAGGAATCTGAAGCAAAATGCTTCAAGGGAAACAACGTGAAGAGGCGAAATACTACTAGAAAACTTTACTCGGTGCCCATGAGGATCTAAATGAGTCAAATATTTTGTCATTCAAGCAACTTTCTCCATGCAAAGTTAGAATTTGGGTGATTTGGTCCAGCGGATGCTACTCTGTGACGTGAACTGGATTAGTAAATTTCCCACAACAATGTGGACATTTGAGAGGTCTGTTGGTTCGTGTCATGATTTGTCCCAACATTGTGGGAGTGGACATGGACTCAAAAGGAGCATGGGGGGTTAAAGCTGAATGACCTTCCCGACCCCCCTGGTGGTTTTGGACCCACAACCTCTAACTCATAAGTTCCTGAAGCGTACCCTCTACCACTGAGTATCTATTAAAAACTATTATCTGCTAAAAACAACTAGGAGGGGGGCCTCCGGTGGGCTAGGGGTAAGGCCCCTGTGTTCAGTGCATTTCTGCGTCATGCAGTTGGGTGTTGGAATCCCGGCTGCACCATTTCCAACCACGGCCGGAGGTCCAGAGTTAGTGGGGCATAATTGGCAAAGCTTCACATGGGTATAAGGGTTAGGTTGGATAAAGGATTCTGGGTTCACTGGTGTCCCCCTCTGGGTCGTCCGGGCCTTTGAGTTAAGTGAAGGGAAAGTGATGTGTGAAATAGTGAGGGCTAGTGGTCATGTGACTTGGAGGAGACATGCAACAACTTCCTCCTTCCTATCAATGTTCTAGAGGGGCATCAGAGAGACTGGCCCAGCAGTGGGCAATTCGGGGAATTTGGGTGGAAAAAAAGGGGATACATTTATTTATTTTTTTACTTGGAGAAAGTTGATTAACACTCTTTTAGCCATGTTACATATATAGATATGTAATGGTTTACATCGTTAACCTGTATGCAGGTCTGCTTCAGTTTGATTGCTCTGAGCTTTTCAGGATGGCCGTGTGGAACTGCAACATTATTCTGGTCCCCACATCGGAATCGAGTATTAAAAAAAAGCGACTCCACGTATCCTGCACTTAGCTTTGATTTCCATTTACCGCTGAACAAGACTAAGCAATAAACACGGTAGGCCGTAACTTCAGCTCCAGTATCAGCTCGAGGACGAGACACCACCTCTAATGTGCAGGGTGGTGTTATGAGCTTTTAAGTGCTCCTGGAGAATTTCATATGGTAATAATTCACATGAAATTATATCCTTGAGCCCAACTCAAAGCATATAGCTCCACTAGACCACCACACTCATTATGAACGCATGCTAATTACCAGCCAGTGTACAGCTCCTCTGGTCACAGGAATAATAAAGGCACCACTTTAATGAAAGGGTGTGGATTAAAGAACCTTGCTCTCCAACACCTAAATTCTTAAATACAGGAGCAGGGAGGAAAAAGCATCACTGCTGCGGAAATCAACTCAGCCCCGTGGTTCAGCCCCGTGGTTCAGCTGTGCAGCTATTACTGTCTTGTATATAAAGAATACAAAAGCAGAGCAGGAGTCCACGATTTGAGTTTACTTTTATGAGCTCAAGAGTCCTTGCTGGGATAATGAAATAAAGATGAAAATGAAAATGCAATGGGAATATAAAAAAAAACTGCGGGACTGTTTTAGAATAGGTTTTATCTTCCTGTTTTGTATTTTTTATTATTGTTATTGTCTTTGTGTTTTCTTGTTTCCCCCCCCTTCTTTAACTCTGGAGAATTGATGTGTGGGAGTATGATAAACAGCTGTGCTTAGAGTGTGTTGAACCAAAACACAGAAGTTTGGTACCCGTGGCTATGCAGCAACACATACAAGCACAGACCAACTGTGCATATGTTAGTACCTGGCTTGGACCAATGGGTGTGGCATAAGAGGTGGCGTTAAATGTTGCTTTCTTTAAAATCACATCGATGGAATTTGGGACATGGAATTAGAAATTAAGAGGATCCAAAGCAAAGTGTTTCCGTAGTTTATCCCCAACCTTTCCAGTGACTTTTCTGAGACGTTGACCTCTGAATATATTAAGTTCCCCATCCCAGCTAGCAGTCTGAACAAGTCAAACAGAGACTATATTGGGGGGACTGGTTCACTCGGCTCAGTTCAGTCTGGACATGAGCTTGTTTATCAGAATCATCCTCATTTATCAGAATCAGACGAAGCCTGACTACAGTGCAGTCTATATTCAGTAATGCAATGTTGTATAATGTATATTGTTGAGTACCAACATATTTATAATTATAATCATCATCATCTCCTTCATAGGGACAGTGTATATCAATGAACATTTAGAATGTACATATTGCAGATTTAGTCATCCAACTAATTTTCATCTGATGCCCAACGCAATTAGGGGTTCAGTGTCTTGCTTAAGGGCACTTTGATTGGCTTTTCTG
The DNA here is from genome assembly GCA_900302585.1 of Regalecus glesne. Taxonomy (NCBI): domain Eukaryota; kingdom Metazoa; phylum Chordata; class Actinopteri; order Lampriformes; family Regalecidae; genus Regalecus; species Regalecus glesne. The sequence continues at coordinate 9,586 of OMLC01016756.1, read as the reverse complement.
AAGAAAACGGAAATCCAACTATCAATCTTCTCACTATTAGATAACCACCCTACCTCCTGAGGTATTCTGTCCTATTTATCTCAGATTTTCCAATATCTGAACAACATGACCAGAGTGGCATTATTAGCCCACCGCACCTCCTTTTAATTATTCTCTTTTTGTATGGCCAAGATTTGCATTATCCTGAGTTTACAATCCCCCCTTACATTGTTCATGTACATACACTTGAGTGATGAGAATATATTTGGATTGAACTGAATTGAACACAGTGCAGCTCCCCTTCGCTTCTTTTCTCCCATTGTATTTCCCCTTCACAGTCCTGTAAGCCTGAGAATGGCAGATGTTCCAACACCCCCTCCACCCCAGCACCCCATGCCCAAGTCCTCTCTCCAGGCAGCGGCTGGTACCGAGGCCAGAGGCCACCAGCGGCGCATCAGGCTGACACACAGAACTGATGGGCAGGGCCAGGAGCTGACAGTCTGGCAGGTTGAGTATTCACCTTCTTTCGGACCCCACTAGCCCCCCGCTAGCCCCTGCTGCTCTGCGCCACACCCAGGCTCAGGCATCCCAGCGGCTGATTGCCCATTGCTTGGCTCCTTCATAAAAATAGCCCGTTCCATTATTCTTGCAGCTCCCTGTGGGCCACAAGGTCTCTAGCATCATTACTAGGACTAAGGATCTTACTCTGCCATCACCACCACCACCACCACTTGCAACCCCCTCCTCCCCTCTCACTTCTCTTCTCTAATTATAGGTCAAGCACTCTTTTTGTATATTATAAAACCTTTGTTCGTATCGCGGAGCAGAATGGAAAGATAGCACGGGAAGACGAGGGAGGAGGACGGAGGAAGATGAGGCAAAATAAAGGAAGAGGGCGATGGTGTAAAAATTTGAAGAAGGGGGAAAAATTTTCAATTATAAAAGCAAGCTAATTTGGTATGACCAGTGACTGTCATGCATGGTGACGGAGCTCCATTATGCAGTCATTTGGGCTCTTTCAAATTAGTTATGTTAATGTCCTGCGTGTGAATGTAACACTTGGATGGGACAAGATTTTAGCAATTAATTCCTACAGTCAGTGGAGAGACAAGCAAATTTATTTTCCTCCTCTCAGGGAATTGGTGGTGGAGGGAGCGAGGAGGGGAGAGAGCATTCTGGAGCAGGGAACAAGCTAAACACAAGACCTAAATAAAGCCTGAACAATGGGAGCCAATGCCTCCTCATTCATTCAATTGACAATGTTTTGCAGCTTAAACCTGTTTTATTAATTATGTTTGACATTTCCTTAATTAGTTTCATTTACACCAAATCAATCCCTGCTGCTGTACAGCATCATTTATCATTTTAAAAAATTTGCATAGCCTGTGCTGACTTTTTCTACTTAATTATACATTAAAAGTGTCAGCCGCGCTTGCTGCCTGGCATTATCTGAGGCAGAAAGGTTTGTGGCTGGACGGGGGTGGCATTAATCATCAGGGCGGGTGCGGGCGCGGGGTACTGCGGTCGCCAGCGGGGGAGCCAAGCGGGGCTTCTCATTTTCAAAGCTTGACGCTTCCGGGCCCATGGCGACCTCAATAACCTACGGGGAGAGGCAGACAAATCAACGACCTCCAGCCCCAAAAACAACTACAGCTTGTTTATACACCAAGGAGAGAGGAAGTAGGGAATATTAGCAGGAAAACAACAGGAAAGAAATGGAGCTTTGTAGAAAACCCAAGTAGAGGAGATAACAGCAATGGTATGGATGGAATGCACGTACGCCTGCAGACTACAGACGTTGGCTTTAGCCATGTGATAGTTGTGCACATCAGTCAGTCTGATCAGAGTGCAGCACAGGGGCAGCGTTGGGGATAAAAATGAAGCTGCAGGAGTCAAAAATGAAGCTGGCTGACAAAGGTGTCCTTTCAAAGCAGGTTTATTGGGAAAATTAAGATCAGGGATGAAAATCGGGACAGGAGCAGAGAGAGGGCTGGATATCCCTGTCTCCAGCCTTTTTATTTTATTTTATCTTATTTATTATTTATGGGGGGGCAGCATACCTCAGTGGGTAGAGCAGTTGTCTGGGAATCAGAAGGTTATAGGTTTGATCCCCGGTCCTGCAAAAAGCCTGTCAAGGTGTCCTTGAGCAAGACACTGAGCCCCTAACTGCTCCCCGAGCACCATATGTTGGCAGCTCACTGCTCCTATACAATAGGATGGGTTAAAATGCAGAGAAATCCAAAAATCCAAAAATCCAGGCCTGATAATGGAATCTATCTAAATATATATATATATATTTTAATCCATTGATGATGGCCTCTTAAGCCCTCCCAGATCTTGGGGGGCCCAAAAAGATTTATTGTAATATACATCAGACCACATTGATTGATCATATTGTTTTTGCAGTCTTATATAACATATTTTTGTCCCAAACTGGTTTTCCAAAAAGTGCTTTGTTGCCTCATATCCTTCTTAAGGGGGGGGGGGGGGGGCTTCAGTCATATCTGGTATGCTCAAGGCCAAAACTCCCCACAAGCTCAGTCAATGGGTAGCCCACACTTGTGGTGCAACATCTCGATATTTTAAGCCTTAACAATATCGAGGTGAACTCTGAAATTCCCTACATGTCATAGCTCAGAAGCTAGAGTGGTCGTCTAACAATCGCAGGATTAGTGGTTTGATCCCAAGCCCCTTTGAAAAGCATGTCGAAGTGTCCTTGAGCAAGACGCTGAACCCCAAGCTGCACCCCGGGCACTGCGGCTGCTCACTGATCCTATACAATCTCCTTCTTTTGGCTTGGTCCCTGTTTTTCAGGGGTTGCCACTGAGGATTTTATAGTTTCCATAGGTACCATGTTAGGGCACAGAACCCCTGGTGCTGTTGTTAACCTGGGCCTCGACGGATTTGAGTAACGGTCTTGCAAGTCCACATATTGGCAAAATCTCATGTCAGATGCCTTTCCAGACATAACCACTAACCCTATAGATGGGAGCACACCTAAAGTGCTGGATGCCATCATTCATGGACGTGCATCCACGCCTGTCGGCAGACTGCTTTTACACAATAGGATGAGTTAAATGCTGTGAAGGTTTTTCATTTTATGCATGTTTAATGACGAATGGATAAAGCTTGTTCCAGTGTCTTCCACAAGTACAGTGCACCCAAGGGTCTGATGGAGCCATTCAGCATGAATAAGTAATAATTTATGGAATAATGAAATGTGCGGAAAAGTAGCTTTCAACACAGACAGAAACATTTTCAACATAATAACACCATGCCCTGGTGCTGCTGTCTGCAAATCAATAAAAACTATCCCTCCCCTTCCACATTAAGCTTCAATAGCAATGCAATTGGCCGAGTCAATCGGCTGAGTATGAGTATTACTTCCCCTGCAGCGAGTTGGTAAACACAGAAGGAACTGACAGCTCAAACACCTCACACACTCACTCTTGAGTGTTGAGGTGAACATGGCTTTACAAATCACCCATTCAGGATCCAAGACAGAAACTGGCGTCCAAGACAGAGCCCTGGCATCCCGAGTGAAAATTATTCGGAAATGCGGAGTGTAGCGAGAGCCTCGGAATGAGTGAGCTTCTAAATGGTGCAGGCCATGGGTGTCACTGTGCACACATGGTAACATGGGAAATCAAATAAGTGTGTTTTGGAGGCGTTTGTTCTCCGGAATATGAAAATATCACTTGCCGATTTGAATTCAGAACGGTGCTTCCCGTGGCGTATAGAAATGTATATCGATGCATTCTGATGAATATCAGGAATATGGTCTCCATGCATCAGTCAGCTGAGTATTCTTTACTCTCCGGTCCTATCGGTCTCTGCCTTGCAGCAGTTATCACACAGATCAATCTGTGAGAGTCTCCTTCTAATTCAATACCAAGCATAAAATGTACAGTGATAAAACCAGTCATTTGCTCTGAACATGAGGTAAGCTGCCTCAACTGCAGAAATCAATGAGAGGGAAATAAATCCTGAATCCCGAGCTTAGAGAAAAGCCCGTCCCAAGCCACTGATCTCCCATAAAGCCCTCTGAATAAGCTGTATCAAGATGTAAAGAGGAGGCTGTGGCCATGGCTTTGCCTACAACGTCCTTCAAGGGCAACACAAAAGAGAGGCGGGCAACAAAGGACCTGATGAAGTGGCTAATGCCCTGGCATGCCCCAACAGGAACGGCAGGGGGGTGGCCAGGGGGCGGCAACATGGGTATGCCTCGCTGCCCAGCCTGGCCAGAGCTAAATGCACTAACCATCCTCCCAGGGTCATTAGACTAAGCACTGCATGGCCGTGAGCAACAGCTATAATTGCAACAGGCCAGATCAATATTGGAAGGCAAAGCAAAAAAGAAAGAAAAAAGTTTTGCCCTTGCTGGCAGACAGGAGACCACTTTAAGATTTAATTCCCACTACATCTGGGTGAGGGAGAGACTGAGCATCAGATATCGTCATTCTAGAAAGTTCTAAATCAGCATATTAATGCCAGTGTTATTCACTGGGAAAAAAAAGTTTCCTTTTTGTCCCCAAGTAAAATAGTTTAAATAAGCTACAGACTCTTTTCACTCATAAAATTATTATAATTTATATAAGTGATCACTCTGAAAAGTAGAACTTTCCTCTCTCGGCAGCCCCCCTTCTCCAAACATCGCCATCAATTCCCCAACCAAAAATGTCCCTTTAAATGCAAAACATTCCCACTATCAAGGATTATGCATCCTTTCAGAATATACCAAAGAGCCTTTGTGAAAATATGATGATGAATTCATGGGTTTAAAACTCCGGGGGTAGTTTTTACACGGGTGGGGGGGAGGAAAAAAAAACAGAAGGAGTGGAGGAGAAAAATCACCTATTTGGATGGCATACATTACCATTACTCTTGTATTGTGTCTCCACTTTTCATAATGACGGGGATAAGTGTCCTGCTTCGAATGCATATCCGCTAACAATGGAGGCAGACATTACTTGGTTAAAAGCTCAGGGTCCTATGGGTAAAGAGGCCCAGAGAATAAAGAGTATCCGTCATGGCTAACGAGCTATAAGGATAGCACATTGCCTTTATAAATCACTAGATCTTGCTGTTTATTTAAATTCATTGGTGCCTCATTATAACTGAGCTATGCACCTTTAGGTCCGAGTTGATTAGGAGTGCCATAGCTCAAAATGGCTTTTAATTCAGTGAAACGTAGCTCTGACCTTGGTGCCGTAACCCTGACTAAAGCACGCAGTGACTCTCACATTAATAATGATGCTACCTTTACTGGGCTGCAGCCTCGCCGCTGCTACTTAAAATATGTATTATTAGTTACCAGCGACGGCACATTTATCACACCAAATTACCCTTCGGTGTAAAACTACTTAATTCTGGGTCCCTGTACCCCTCTGCACTATTACCTGCTCTTTAGAAAGGCCCGGAATTAAATGTGGGGATGAAATGTCAGGGTAATGGGGAAGAGGATGCGGGTCGATGGGATGCACACTTGATCATTCCCCAGTGGCCTTCTCTACATCCAGACAATATACTCAATGTGTCTTCCTCATAAGGGGAATTCCACAGAGCTGTGCTTCCCAGACCTTAAGAGGATGTAGATGAATGGTATTTCTCCGAGACATACTTTGTGCTGTACATTAATATTACATGCAAAAACATTATCCACTCTTATGTGAGCGCGGGCGAGAACTTTACACACTGGGTATTGTCTCGCGGAATAGTTGTCTCACAAACAGCGACTTGAGATAAGCAGGGAACTCGGGGAACAAAAAACCCGCAAGTAACCATGAGCAACTTTTTTTTTTTGACGTCTCGGAATAATTTATGACCGGAGTGACGATCGTGACTTGGCTCCAACTACGTAGGACTGCGCGCACATGTGCACATTTTAACCGCCGACACAAGGACACCTACACAAATAGCTCAGGAGGAAGGGCGGTCATCTAGCGATCAGAGATCGGTGGTTTGATGCCCGACCTTTACAGAAAGCTTGTCAAGGTGTCCTTGAGCAAGACACCAAACCCCCAGCTGCTCCCCGAGCACCGCGTGGTGGATGTGCTCACTGCTCCTATACAATAGGATGAGTTAAATGCAGAGAACAAATTCAAACCACGTTGGTCGTATGGCAATAAAACACTTTCTCTCTCACACACACACACACACACACACAAACACACATACACACACCAGCAGACTGTGATAGATCGAGACAGGAAAGAAGCCTGCAGCCACTAAACGCTTGTCATTGTTCATCCCGTGTGCCCACCAGAGACTGATTACTTTGACCAATCAGCTAAATGATTAGATCACTTAGATCCTTCAGAGTGGGCATCAACAGGGGCCTGCTGCAGAATGAAGACCTGTGGGACCCCGGCCCATCAGAACCGCCTCATTAAGTTTCCTGGACCCTACCCAGCACTACACCACAACGGCGAGGGGAGAAAGACAGCAGAAGACAGACACACCAAGGGAAAGAGAAAAGACTGAACTTCAGTAGGTGGAGCCATCGTGTTCAATTCAGCAAAGCCCCCAGTGGGATCATCTGTGTTTATGGGCTGCCTCTCTCAAACATGTAAAAACAATACAAAGTGATCTAACAGAAACATAAGTGGGTGTATTTTGAGTGTTAGCCATATAATACATTGTTATAAGACCAATGGGAATGCATTAGTATAGAAAATGTCTTTTCTCTGAGGGTAACATCAAACAGTCCAGTAATAATTCAGAGTACCAGGGGCAACACTATGTGGGATTTTAAAGAGGAACACAGACAGCGGCAGGCATAAACATATTTCTGATATCAAACACATCCGTACAGTACATAAATATATGCACAATACATTAATGGTTTCTGTTCCTCTGAGCAAGTGGCGAGCCTGCAGCAGCAGGGGGAGAGGAGAGACGTTGTGCACGTTCCATCAGATGTCGAATCAATTAGTCACGACCATCTTCCAGAGTCAGAAATAACCACTCGGCCGCCTGTCCCCAGAGAGCCAGGGATAGCCCGGGCGACAGAGGAGGAGAGATGGGAGAGGAGCCAGCGATCCGAGGGGGGTAAAAAGCAGAGGAAAAAAAGTGACAGAAAAAGAGAAAGGCGGCGGAGGGGGCGGTGTGTGTGCGCGTGTGTGTGTGTGTGTTGGGGGG
>OMLC01016716.1:2486-28257 GCA_900302585.1 Regalecus glesne | reverse complement strand
CTGTAGATGGTGGAGACTGTAGAGTCCTGGTCTGTAGATGGTGGAGACTGTAGAGTCCTGGTCTGTAGATGGTGGAGACTGTAGAGTCCTGGTCTGTAGATGGTGGAGACTGTAGAGTCCTGGTCTGTAGATGGTGGAGACTGTAGAGTCCTGGTCTGTAGATGGTGGAGACTGTAGAGTCCTGGTCTGTAGATGGTGGAGACTGTAGAGTCCTGGTCTGTAGATGGTGGAGACTGTAGAGTCCTGGTCTGTAGATGGTGGAGACTGTAGAGTCCTGGTCTGTAGATGATGGAGACTGTAGAGTCCTGGTCTGTAGATGGTGGAGACTGTAGAGTCCTGGTCTGACCTGTTGGCTCTCCTGTGTTGTTCCATCCTCTTGGCCAGCATATGTCTGGTCTCCCTGGTGGACAAGTCACTGTAGTCCTCCATCATTTAATATCAGATACTACATTACTCTGTTGGGGTCAGGGACCTGGTGTTTGCGGGGATCAAATGTTGACACAGTGTGTTTTGGGGGTTGAAAGCAACTGAGACATGATGTTTGGAAAATACGTCTCAGCTGTTCCGACACTCCTCCACATACAGAATCACCACCAGTTTACGCTTCGGCACCTCTTTTTCCTCCACTTAGCTGGAGCACTGTTTGGGAGGTTCCTAGCTTCAACAAACATCCAATTGGGGTAACAACACTTAACCAGGGCCTGTTTGATGTGAGATTTCTCTTCCTCCCCGGCCACTGAGTCAGTGGGGACCTAAGCACCTAATTGAAGATACTATTGCATGCAATAGACAAACGATTTGATCTGCGGTGGGAACGTGCTGGCAAGTAGCCAAAGCAGAGATGCAACTGGGTGTTGGTCTCAAATCACAGAGATGTCTCTTCTTCCAACAACCAATTTATTGTTTTAGAAAATGCCACTAAAATTTGGCCAGCACTCCTAAACATTTTGGCAAAAAGCACCAATGCTGCTCACAGTTGAAGTAAATATCAAACCCTCAAATGTCATATTTACCCTTCCTAAGAAACCCTCACTAGTGCTTATCCACTATACATCAAATAGGAGTAAGACAGTTTAACTAGACAGAGAAAAATTAAACACTATCAGTCCTGCCTGTAAGCAGTAAACAAAGAGAAGACAAACACTGGTTTCCCCCACCTGCCCAGCTCAAATGCAGGTGAGGCCATCGGTGACAGTTCTAGATTGAAGAACATGATTCCTTCGTTTGGATGACTCTCTTTGGGGACAACCAGCTCACCAGATACCTGGGCCATGACCCTGTATGGTGGATGGAACATACAGACATTTCAATGACTAGCATCTTAGTGAGGATAAAAAATGCATAGAAATATTTTCCTAAATACTTGAAACTGGTATTTAGGATACAATTTGTGAAAGGAGCCGTCAGCACCATGGCACTCTGGTACATGTGTTTTGGACATTTTCCTCTTTATATACATTCTGGTGTTCCGTATTTTCTTCTATTTCAGATGTGCTGCAGATTCAATTACAACCATGCCCTGTTGCGGCCTTGTTTGGAGTCCTCCCTGAGACTGTCAAATTATCCAGGTCTAAATCAGACTATGTTGCATTTCTTTTTCTAATAGCTAGGAGGTTCATTTAGTTTTACTGGAAAGTTACCATCTTCCCTCACACTCCTTATGGATAAGAGATGTTGTATTTTTTTCAAAGCTTGAAAAGACCAGACACTTGAAGAGAGGTGCTGTGTCAAAATTTGATAAAGTCTGACAGCCTTTTCTTACTCATGTTGACCTATTAGACTTACAGCCTCCAGAGCCTTTATAATTCAGAAATTGCCATGAAGCTGCCTATAACCTGGTGATGTTGATCCTTGACCTTATCCCAACCTCATATGTTTTTGACCCAAGACCGTAAGCCCCCCCTTTTTTTCTATCTTCTGTTTGTGTTTGTTTGTTTATTTTGGTCTGATGTTGTTGTCTTACTGCACTCTTTGGATTTGATTTGTTTTTTTGTTTAATTTTTGGTTTTTTTGTCCCTCATATAGATTTGGTTTATCTTTATTTGTTGATTAGCACATCCTAAACTCAGGGTGGGAGGAGGCCACGGAGTAGACTGGAAACTAAATTGAGGGATTATATCTCCACACTGGCCTGGTAACACCTTGAGACCCCCCAATCAGAGCTAGTGGATGTTGCAAGGGAAAGGAAAGCTTGGAGGTCCCGGCTGCAATCTGCTACCTCTGCGACCCAACACCCGATAAGCGGTTGACGATGGATGGATGGATGGATGTAACTCATGAGGAAGTAAGCAAATAGTGGATAAATGTGCTGTTGACTAGTATCCTAGACACTGAATAGTAATCACATTTTAGTCAGGATGTGCCACGACATGTCACTATCGGCATTTAGATTTAGTGTAAGAGCACCTTGGATCATAAAGAAGCAGTCATAGGAGTTTCCAACAACTACCACATTTCAGTATACCATCGATCTATCCATTCTCAACCGCTTATCTGACATCGAGTTGTGGGGGAACTGGAGCCTATCCAAGCACTCGTTGGGGGAAAGGTGGTGAAACACCCCGGACAGGTTGCCAGTCCACCACTGGGCAGAACATTTAGGAGAACGGTGTCTTACAACCCTCCGGTTGACAAACTACTACTCTATCCACTGAGCTATGCAGACAGGCATAGGAATATTGTCCCATTCTACTACCAACATGGCAGTAGAATGGCACAACAGCAATCATAGGACAGCTGAAGTTTACTGAACATTTTACTCTGTCAATGGAGTCAAGAAGTTCTTGTCATTTCAAACATGATTACTATTAATGCTATTGTTAATGATGATGACATTGTGCAGGTCAGTGGCAAGCAGCAAATTTTAAAAACCTCTAATCTGTCGGTTCATTCCGTTGCAAAGTCTTGGACTAAAATTAAGAAAGATGATTATGAGCTCACCTGGTCTTTCCGAGATTAACAAAGCAACATCCATAATCAGTCCCAAACGTTATCTTTATGTTTCTGTAGTCATAGGTCTGCCTTCCATCCAGACGCTGTGAGAATAAACAAGCATAAACGTGATCATCAGAATCAACAGGTCTTCAGGGGCTAAAATAAAACCAGCTCTACAGAAAATACAAACCAAAAAACTCAAAACTTTCTCTTGCATTCACAAGAAACTTTCCAAAGCAACGTCAGATAAATGCATGTTTAGGACTGCCTTTGTTTTCGTTGGATTAAATTAGAGTATGCTTTATTTTCGGGGAAATGAAAACAAATAATTGTAAGCACATGGTCAAGATAGAGACGTAAAGCATGTTCGCCCTGAAACATCCGTCAGATTAAAAAAACTGGTGTGAACTAAAATTGACAGATAACGGCCCAGACCACATGTACCTTCATACCTTTTTCTCTGCAATTGCTTTGAGAAGGAAATCCCGCTCACAATTAGATAACGGCGCATCTTTCATTCTGGAAACTGGATTTTAGTTCCTCGAAGCTTAATTACACTCCCTTGACTGACTTAAGCAATGCAGGTTGTTTTTGGTTATGTGTTTGGTCTTTTTGACGTTATGCACGCCATTAAAGTCTGGTGAACTTTACCCCGGAAAACCTTGACATGTGCACTAGTAAAAGGTGCCGTTAGTCCGTGTTGCTGATGCGTTCCACTTCTGAGATTATACGTAAAGGAAAATCTATCAAGCTGTACAAATTGCATTGTTCAAGTCTTACAGATGAAATTTAGTTTTAATCCACAATAAACTGGCGCTCAATTTAAAAAATATATATATACAGACATCATCGCCTCAATCTCGCCTGTCGCTGCTCTTCTTCTTCCCCTTAATCCTAACATACAACCTGGTCATTTGATTAGCTAGCTCCCTCTGCTGGTCACATTACATATTACAGTTGACTCATTGGACATCAACACACAGGCCACGTTTTTATGGCTATTTCATACATAGAACTCCAGGTAATGTGAAGAGAGGGCATGGACGATTGAACGTATAACCCATTAATGAAAGAGAGTAGTTTCAAAAAGCTCTTACTTTGAAATCAAACGTTTACGGGTATTGTCATGCCGGAATCTGCGACAAAGTCTCAGGATGCAATGGTTAATAAAAATGAGGATAGAGAGGATTTGGGAATAAGAAAATATAGAATCAATCAAGTCATGCATACCTGGTAAGCCAATGAGATCAGAGGAGACGTCGAGAAAACAGGGTTTTCAAGTCATGAGGTCAGAAATTTTGTAGCGGAAAAACGAAACGATCAATCAATACTCAATATGTATATGGTCACTACGATTGTACAAGTACCATAATGAGCCATTCATAGACTCCATTACAGGCACATGAGATAAAGATGAAATAATATCCTACAGACATAAGCGGTTACTGATGGATGGATGGATTATACATACACATACGTGTAAAACAATGAACATAAGGTAAAATAAAAAGAAAGATGTTTAAAATAATCGGCATAAAATAGATATTGATAAGAGTGAAAGTCAATAAATCAGAATAACTAGTAGTAATGTGTGCAGAGGCGATAACTAGGAGTGAAATCGCTGTTATTGTCTCATAGCGCCAGAGGGACAGAGCCTATGGGGTGGAGGCGTGTAGGGGGCGTGTCTGTGGGTCTTTCTCCCTCTGCGGACTGTAAAACAAGAAGAGGGCGGGGACATGTGACGTCACCATGTTGGAGCACTTAGTATGTTACCAGTGTGTGTGTGTGTGGGTGTGTGTGAATGTGAGTGTGTGTGTGTGTGAATGTGAGTGTGTGTGTGTGTGTGTGTGTGTGAGTGAGCGAGTGTGTGAGTGTGTGTGAGTGTGTGTAAGAGAGAGAGAGTGTGTGTGAGTGTGTGTGAGAGTCTGAGAGAGAGAGAGTGTGTTTGAGTGTTTGTAACATGCACTAAAACACTCCGACATCTCTCTCAGCGTGATTTGTCCTTTGTCCTGGTATTTCTTTAGTCTTTGTTGCTTGTCCTCGACTATTTTGGTGAGGCTCGGCTCCAGTGGGCTGAACCTGGTCCTCAGCTGACGTTTGAGAAACAGCTCTGTTGGTGAAGTGCTCCTGTGTTCGGTGTGCTTCTGGACATCTACAGGAGGTTTGCTGTCTGTGCTCCAGCGATACGGGTGTCTGTCTGCTGAGCCTCCTCATCCGTCAACACTCGCTTCATCAGAGCAGATCTGACTGTTTGCATGGACCCTTCAGCTGCTGCATGAGTAGCGGGATGACAAAAAGAGGTGAATCGGTTCAACTGGATCAGAAGTTTGCTGGATGTGTATATTGTGGTCCGTTGTCAGAAACCACTTCTTCTGGTGCTCCATAAGATGAAAAGATGCTACGCAGGACTTCCATGGTCTTTACTGAGGTGGTGGTTGTCATGTGAACCACCTCAAAGCACTTTGAGTGGCCTGTCTCACCGCCTGGCAGGCCCTGCACTCCTGTACAGCCTGTTCACTGTCCATATGCAGATGGGGCCGCCACATGCAGCTCCTTGTTGGAGCTTACATGCAGTAAATACCCAGATGTCCTCCATGAAAATCCTGCAGTGTCTTTGTTCTGTGAACTGTCGACACTAAGACCCTCATTCCCCAGAGAACACATCCTTGTTCCACAGCCAGTTCAGTTCTACGTGTGTAGAACGGCTTGGATGTCTCATCAGTCCTGTGGTTTGGCCCTGCGCTCAGACTGAGCAGCTTCCCTAGGCTGATCCTAGTGGGATACCTACTCGTTCTCTGTGTTATGTTGCTGGCTTTCACCGGTAAATCCTCCATAATTGAGAAACAGAGATTTTTCCTTCTCCGACAGTGTTGCTTATTTTGTCTCAGGACTGCTAACTTGCACTACTCTATGTGGTAGTTGTATGCCACCAGTATGACTCACTTCTATTTTTGACATGACTCCCGGTGATTCTGCTCCAGTTCTTTCTCCTCAGACTCTTTCAGAGCATATGGCACAAGGCTGGCTTTCCTGAAGGGAGGCTTGGCCTCTGGCCTCATCTTGATAGAAGCCTTGAAATCACGGATGGTGGCGGGGCCTTCCTCAAACACCCCCTTTGTGTCTCTGTAGAATTGGTCCTACGTCTGGATCAACAGCACCTCATGCGGCTCTGATTTGGAATGTTTCTCCCCAGTCGATCGGAATCTCTTCATCCGGTTCCTGCCCAATAGTGCTGGTCCGTCACCTTGCCCGGTCACCAGTGGAACTGGGATGGGTTCTCCAGAAAAAGTCGAAAGCGGCAGTTTGCATACCAGGAGCAGTAAATGAGAAAAGGATTCCACATATATGGTCTGTGACACAAGTGACACACACTGTATGTCAGCGCCCTGCCCTTCAATGGTCATGTCAACTACATATCCATCATGAGGCCACATGAGGCCACATGAACCACGTATGGTCCAAACAGTTCCCTATCATCCACCTCATCTCCTGGCTTTGTTTCAGCTTCCTGCTCTGCACGGTGGGTCTCGCACTGCTTCTTCTTGTTTCAGCAATGCGAGGAATGACAGGGACATGGTGAAACCTGCTGAAAGCTCTTCTCGCCCCACACTCCTCAGTGTGAGCACAGGAATAGTGGCTGAACGGTGGGAGGTATTTCTAGCCATGTTTGGGTCCAAACCAAGCAGAGACCTGAGCATCTGACTGGCAGCAGCCACTTAGCACCATTTACCCTCTCATGTTGTGAAAGAGTCTAAGTGAACAAACAAACTCCATCAGTCTGCACAGAACTGGATTTCTGGTTCTGATGTAGACAGACACCAAAAGAGGGCAAATAAACAAGATAAATATAAAGAGGCAGTGTACTTTATCCACATCAAATAAGGCACTTGGATGACGCAAGTTAAATATGAAACAAACAGGTAGCAGATTAACTCGCTAAAAGTCCATTCAATGAAAACAATAGTGCTCAAGAAACTTATTTCAGGAAATCAGAAACCACATCATAAATTCCTCATATAATAGTGGTGGGGAATCTAGAATAATGGTACTAAGGGTAGAGCTTTTTACAACATTCAATGGAAAGTGAGTTGTAAGAAAGGATACGTAATGTCTCTTGGTTGAGAGTTTTGCATACTCTGGATAGAAAACCCGTTGGTGTACTATCCAGAGTGTCTTTATAAAGTCGTCATTTGATAAGCAGCTGACGAGGGGTTGGAGAGTGGATGGATGCTACAAATTCCAAGACAATAGATGGCGGCATGCACCTTCAATGTTGCTTTGTAGTCCGCCGATATAACCAAAGAAGAAGTAAAACTGCTGTGGGTAGAGGGGGTCAGCACCGTGCTTTGGGCATGCGCAGTTACCGTAAAGGGTCTGCGCTGCCGCTCCCCGGCTGTTACCGACGGTGGGTCATCATCCGAGGTGTTCTCCAACTGCTCCCCAAACGTAGTCACCAGGCCTCTGCACACCGACAGTGGGAAGTGGATCACACGATTAAAAAAGGCCCAGGTTGGATATCTTTGGCCCTGAAGACTCTGTATCAGTATTACCTCGCAAGATCCATAAGGTTTGTTTGTGTCCACTCTTTCATTCTCCATCCTCCCATGACAACATGATGCTGGAACAGCTATCTGCTAGCCTTAGTTAACTAGCTAGCATAATTGCTATTTATTTTCGGTTGAGTAATTTTTGCTTTCGCTGTTACAAGTTGTTTTTGCTAATTCAACTCACTTACACTGTTGTCACTGTTTTTATAATTCATTGAATATTTTTCTCTTTTCACTTCCCTGTTATTAGTTTACACAGCTAAGCATTCCCCAGAATACCGTTAGCTTTGTGCATTTGGCGCGTCGTTTGTCCACCTAGTGGGGCAGCTGCATCGGCTGTAGATCTGATCAAAATTTTAGACGTTACAGTATTTAATGGCTGCCATATTAGCTACACTATTGTTGGAAGGTTTCCATTTTTAGAATTTAGTGTTTATCCAATGTGATAATGCATTGCCTTTGCTAATTAGACAGTCGTTTAGATCAAGACCCATGGTACTCTGGACAATCTCTTGACAAGCTTGATATTGTTCGGAGAATATCAGCAGGCAAGTTGTGTGTAGGCAAGATTCGAGCTCCCTTTAGTGAACCTTTAGTCATAATAAGTTACAAGCAAATTTTATCCGTGTCATCGTCTAAACCTGTTATATTGCCAGTTGTAAAGAATGTTGTGGCTAGTACTAACTGTAAAAGCCGAGGGAAACAAAGCGCCTGGCTCTGGTGCAATCTCGTTAGGCTTTAGTAACAGCGGGACTCACGTCAAACCGTATATAGTTCGCTGCATTGTTGATTGGACGAAAGCTTCCCCTAGCTTTGCTTTTTACTGTCAAAAGTGCATGTGAACGTGTAATTGTAATTATGCTGTTGATTACGTTTGTACGTTGATCGTTGAAATGAAATGTATTCTGGTGTTCTGTTCACATTTCTTTAGAATGAACCTGTGACTTATGATCCATAGGTCATCAAACAGATGTTTTTGATGTTAAGAGATCTCTAGTATGCGTTTCAAACTATGGTCTTCCATAAATATTTAAGCATGTTAGCATGTATACACGCTTTGTCTTGTCTCAGGAGCCTATTCAATGCATTTGAGATTGGGAGCTGCTTTTGAACCTTTTGTGCGAAGTACTACAAATATTTGAAAACCACACCAGTTAAATTAATATCTTGGGCATCTGTTTTAGAAAACAAGATGTCTGATGCGGTTAGAAGGAATTACTGGAAGAAGACTCAGGCTATTTGTCTAAAGGAATCCATGTGTATAAAATGAGCAAGTTAATTGGATGTTAAGCCCTGGTTTGAGAAGTGCTTTCTGCAAATTGAGTGATCATGAGCCTATGCACTTCTTGCATGTCGCTCTGGATAAGAGCGTCTGCTAAATGCCTCTAATGTAATGTAATAATGTCCTATACCGTTTCACTAACCTACCCTTCACTCCCTCTCTTCCATCCTACAAAACACTTGTATTTCTGTCTTGATGCATGCTCAGTAATCCAGGTAGAAAAAGAGGTGAATCAGTTCAACTGGATCAGAAGTTTCTGATCCAGTTGAACGGATTCACCTCTTTTTGTGACTTGTATTTCTATTTATACCATCAACTTCGTTATCCGTCCTTGTTCTCTATAAATATCTTGTATCATTCACACTTGATTCCCTCCTACTGTAATCATGTAACCCCATCTGACTGCTCATACCATCCACTCCTTACTTATTTATCTCACCGTCTTCCTTCACCATCCTGCCTTCATCTCTTTCTTTCGTTTCACCCATCCCTGCTTTAGATGAAGCTGGGTAGGGGCTGGTTGTGGTGCATGCTGCTCCTGTCCTCCCTGACTGTAACAGCAGTCGTTGCCCAGGAAAAGCAGTCATGGGTTGATGATTTTGACCCTGATTCCGACACTGACCTGGGCCTGGATGAGGAAAAGAGGATGGAAGACGAGGAGGAGGCACTGATAGAGGAGGAAAAGGAGACAGATTACAAGGATGGAGAAAATGGAAGAGAAAATTTTGGAAAGGAAGGAGCTGATGCTAATGTCTCTTTCCAGGTCAGGAATAGCTCACAGGTCAAAGGGTGGCCAGTAGTGATGCGTGGGTTGACCCACAACCTGCAGGTTGGGTGGGTTCAGGTAGAAAATATCACAAATTCAGGTAAGCAGGTCAAAAAGTGGCAAAGCAGCAGTCAGAGTAAGTTATAAATAACTTAAAGGAAACATGGTGTGAAAATAGACTAGATAGCCTATGCATTACCAGTCTATGCCCCCCCCCTCTCAGGTCTTGGTCTTGTTCTCTCTCTTGCTCTTGTTCTCTCTCTTGCTCTTGTTCTCTCTCTTGCTCTTGTTCTAGCTCTCCCTCTTTTAATCACACTAATGCACACAAACAGGTTTTCCGTCAATTTGGGATCAAGATTGTGGTCAATGCACGTGTTTTACAGTTTTGAGGCTTCACCTATGATTTTTCTCTCAAAAGGATAGTCATAGATTTTATTTACACCCCCAAAAAGGCCTCTATTGGTCAGAAAGAGTTGTGTGTGTACGCAAGAGAAATAATTCATGTTTTAATGAAGGGTTACTTGTTTTGCTGCTATTAAAAAATAAAGAATACCATTGGAACAATGTATCCATCTAAAAGTGATTAAATCCCTGTATGCTTCACAAGGCTTGTTGAAGTGCCCTTGAGCAAGATACTGAACCCCTAATTTCATTGAACAACAGGTGAAAATTAGCTTGGTGGCTAAATATGGAGTAGTTACATTCTAAATGTTCATTGGTATACACTGTCCCTATAAAGAAAATTATTATCATTGATATTAACAGACATGAACAGGTGAACAAAAGTATTTCAGGTCTAGTAATGGTCAAACCAAGCAAGCAACTTTGTAGAAAACAGCTGAGTATTTTAAAACTGTCTTTTGTGTGGGTGTTTCAATGGAGCTGCAGCTTTGATTACTCTGGTGTGCAATACTCATCTCCATGTTGAATACATAAAAAAGCTTTTATAGATACACCACAGTGAGTGTCCTAATAAACTACAGGACAACCTGGAACAACAGCTCCACCATAGCTGACAAAAAAGTCCTCCAGCATGTTGTCAAAATAGCACAGGACATTATTGGCATTGAGCTGCCATCACTAAAACGTCAAAGCATTTGCTGTGTGAAAAGGGCTGAGAACACAATTACACCACCAAGACACCATCTGTTTCAGTTCTTTTCATCAGATAGGTGGTTCAGATCAATTGGCACATGTAAAAATAAACTGAAACTGAAAAACCGCTTCTTTCAAAAAGTTGTGCCACTAATGAACTTATACGCTCAGTCTGATGACACTGAGGTGCTACCATCATTGATTAAATGCAACATTTGCAATATTTACTAACATGTCATGTCAAGCCGCTCCCATCGGTCCAACACACCCTTACTCAATTTTTGCTGATGTTTTTCCTCATAATTTGTACTTTTTTATGTTTATTCTTATGTTTATTCTATTTAATATGTTTAGATTAACTTTTCATTGCTGATAGTTTATATTATATTCTGTCTTTATTCTCTGTATGCAGCATTTGAGGCTGATACAATTGCAATTTGGTTGTGTTTGCACAATGATGGTAAACTTCTTGAATCTCATTAATCATAAGTGCTCAGTAAACTTGCCAGCTAGCTTACATTTACCTGTCTAATATTAAGTGCATTCTACAGAAGAATGAGAGCATTGAATTACGGCATGCATGTGTGCAAAATATCACTCTTAAGCTACCCAAGTTTGCAAATCTGATATATGTAAGGCCATGCCTTGTAATCAATACATTATGCAGGGCAAACAATCCCAAAACGAAATGGTTTTGCTGTTGGCGAGGCGAAATTTGGAGCTCTGCAGGTCAGGTTTTGGTAGTTAATGAACACATATTTTAGTGGGTCGGGTGGGGCAGATTGGCTCTCGTAATGGGTTGGGGGGTGTGGGTATAAAAAAAACCTGACTCACGCATCACTAGTGGCTAGTATAAGATAAGATAAATATGGATATTGGTGAAGTGCATCTAAAAGATTTTTTTTCATATTGGATCCAATGTCAAGCTAGTCAATCGCACATTTAAAGGGGTTTTTGACTAGAGCTTTCCTGTTGACTTCACAATCTTTAGGTGACATATGAAACTCCTGTTCCCACCGGATATGTCTACTTTGTGGAGACATTTGATGATGGATCATTAGACAGGTACCACTTCACTAAGTTACTATTGAAAGTTGCTAAAAATAATTTTTCAAAATTTGATGCATGTCATCCTTGTCTTCAGATTATCTCAACCGCCTGAAATAAGCTTGTAGATTTGCCAGTTGGGTTGTAAGCACAAATATGTTCATAGATGATAAATGTGGTCTGTTGATCCTCACAGATGGCAGGTGTCAAAAACTATGAAGGAGGATGCTGATGAGGACATAGCCAAATATGATGGTTTGATCCTTTATTTTCTGCGAATTTGACATTTTGTGTGCATGAATATAATATTTACACAGATAATATTTGTGTGTGGATTTAATCCTGAAAAGGGGGCAGCAAAATTTGATCTAATTAAAATCTTCCATTACTTTATTTGACCACAAGATGCCATGTAAATTGATTACCTCTGTCAATCTATTAGTGTATTTTTATGTGTTGACTTGAGCTGTGCAATATGATGATTGTGCGATAGAAAACATGTCTGTTATCAAATGTCCAATCATTTATTTTCTTGTGTCTCAAATAACACTACAGCAATATTTTTCATAATGTGGAGTCTTCTTTTGCACAGATCACATATGTTCATATTTGCTGTTTACTCATGAAGCTTTTATTGCACTTACAGTAGTGTAACAAGTTGTCGACTTTCCACCAGTGTCTGTCTCTCTTTTGCTGATTTCAACGTGTTGAGGGCCTGACGCCTACCCATGATGAAATAGCCGAGGATAGGAGATAAAAAATGAATGTATACATAAATGACAGCAAAAACACAGTAGTGACCATTTATCTGTTTTATTTAACGAATTCCCCTGCACTCTTTTTATTTAAACTCCGTATGAGAGATTTTATTGCGTTTTGCTGTCATTTGTGGTCGCACTATTCACCTCCGCTCTCTGGTACAGTGAGGGTGGGGCTGCTCCTCAAAATAGAGGGGGTGGGGGAGCAGACCTGAAACTATTCATTAATATTAATAAACTATTAACTATTCATCAAATTTAAAGAAAATGCTATATTAGGATGTGTATCATTATTTGGATATGGAGTTACATATGTAGGGATATGAGATTTTGGTCATATCATATAGCTCAGGTATTGAGAGTTCTCCCTCTTGGTTCTCTTGGTTTCCAGGGAAGTGGGTAGTGGAGCAGTTGAAGGAAAACAAAGTTCCAGGAGACCAAGGCCTGGTGCTCAAGTCCCGGGCAAAACACCATGCCCTTGCAGCTCTGCTGGCCAAACCCTTTGTTTTTCAGGATGACCCCCTAGTATTACAGTGAGTTCACAAACCTGCCACCTCTTATCTTTGCTCACATGATCAGTGGAAGGGGGAAGCATTAATGATTTCTTAAGATTTATTATGTGACATGTAACAAGTCAATATGTTAAGAAAAAATACTTCAACTGTCTTAATCTCTGTGTTCCTATTCAAGATATGAAGTGAATTTTCAAGATGGCATTGATTGTGGTGGAGCATATATTAAGTTGCTCTCTGATACAGGCAATCTCGATCTGGTTTGTATACATTTTAACATATTTCTTTATCATTTTTAAAGTCTTAATTTCAACTGTTAGATACTTGTGTGTAAGTTACTGTTGTGTGGAACAGGAACAATCTTTTAGCTACAGCACTAATATCATGATATGTTGCAGGGCATTTTGGGGGGTCTTTATGCAAAGTGCCTTACAGTACAGTAAGGTACAGGGCGGCCTGGTAGATCATGCACCACGTTAGTCCTTACAATGGTGGCATGAGTTCAAATCTGGCCCTGGCCCTTTGTAGCATGTCATCCTCTCTCTTCCTGACTTTCTTCTCTCTCTTCTGTCACTGTCAAATGAAAGTTAAAAATTCAACAAAAGAACAATACAGTTAGTAAAGTATGTATTCGTCATTCTTGTTTGGTGGCTCTGTGTGAATTAATCTGTAGTCCTTGGCATTGTTAGTATCACACTACCCAAAGAGCTAAATTGTGTACTCCTTTCATTTGGGTGAAATCTAACTAGGGTTGTCTGTATATGTCCTTCATATTTATCTACTTTCTTGTTTGTTCTACACCATAGGAGCAATTCCATGACCGCACTCCTTACACCATTATGTTTGGACCTGACAAGTGTGGCGAGGACTACAAGCTGCACTTCATCTTTCGCCACCAGAACCCGCTGAACAAAGACATGGAAGAGAAGCATGCAAAGAGAACCGACGTGGACCTCAAGAAGTTCTACACAGACAAGAAGACTCACCTTTATACTCTAGGTAAGTTGCTACTTACTGTCTTGAGGAATATAAGATGTACCATTTGGTTGGTGCCTTTGCTGTATGTGTTAGTCATGATAGTGAAAATTGAACAACCTAAAGGCTGGAAACTTACATTTTCTGGATGTGTATATGTACATTTCTCTGCTTTCCAGCCCTGGGTTGCAAGGGAGATAGGGTAGCTTTGACCTAAAAAGACATAAAAAGAAGCGGATGTCCAAATCTCTTGAATTGTGTCGACTGTGTTTGTAGGAACACGTACACTATTGGTGCTAAGCTTTGTAGGAAACGCCATCTAATAGCCTGACATCATAGCATGACCTAACACTATAAACACAACATGAAAGTAAAGACAGAACGAAATAAAACATGGCCATATACCCATAGTTTTCAGGCTTTGTTCTTTTTTCCCTACTTTCCCTCCTTCTGTTTGCACAGGCATTCCTTTATATTTGCTTTTGTAGACATGACCGCCCTCGAGGGAGGCTATTGTGAACACTACATGCATGTATGTCAAACATTGAACATCGACCTTGTTGTTGTTAATGTTTTTACCCTTTTGGAAACATTGTAATGTGTATGTATAGCTGTCCGAGTCGCTAACAGTATTCCAAGACTATATAAATACACAGGACATGACTATGATGTTATATACCTATGTACACAACAGCATGACAATAAAGCGGAGGGATAAGGCTTAACCCTAATTGTGTTCAAGCTAAGTATAATGCACAGAAGCAGAATGGCTTATATGATCTTTAGGAGCTTCTGCATGATTGGGGTTTCAGTTTAAACTTCATATTCATGTCTTCTGTGTGGAAATAAAATCCAGGTTTTTAACAGCTAGGGTCTTATTTTCATAGCTTTTGCCTTAGTAATGATATCAATTAATACATTAGCTTCACTGTCATGATTTTGGACACAGCTGAGCATAGTTTTATAATCATACCTTACAGGGCAAGTGCATTTGTGCCATAAACCTGTGCTTCTAATACCATAAACAATGAAACTAGTGTCTTGGTCAGACTTAGTACCTGATTTCTCATGATCTACAACTTCTCATTGCGCTGGCATGGTAGTTTATGGTTAGATTGGCTGGGCATTCCTGCAAGTTGAACCAGGAAGTAGCTCAGCAGTGCAATCTACTATTGATTAAGTGAGACTTTTTTAGACTTGCACTTTCGATTTGTGTGTCAGTTCCAAATACTTGGTTTAGATGATTGGGTTAGATTGGACTAGTTGAACCTTGTCTGGTGGTTCAGTTTCCAAGATCTCCCAAACAAAGCATGAGTAAAATATTTAATTGACATATGCACAATGAGAAAAACTATGAAAATGAGATCTAGGTTGTAAAAACAGTAATTTTGTTTTAAGTTTAAGCTGTTGGTGTTTTTGCTTATTTTTTGTCATTGTTATCCTTTTCCCTGTCAGTATTGAACCCAGACAACAGTTATGAGATGTTCATTGATCAGTCCAGTGTGAGCCGCGGCAGCCTACTCCATGATATGGTGCCTCCAGTCAACCCACCTAAGGAAATTGACGACCCCAATGACTCGAAGCCAGAGGACTGGGATGAAAGAAGCAAAATCCCTGACCCTGAGGCTGTTAAGCCTGATGACTGGTGAGAACAAATACTACATTCTAAATGTTCATTTATAGGCACTGTCCCTAAAACAAAAACTTTTTAAAGGAGGTGTAGGCCATTGCTACTAATGCAATATGCACCCCATCACTACGTATAAGCATCTTTTTAATCTTTTCATGCAGTAGGGTGTTCGAATCCTAGCTGTGCCGTTGCAGCTATGGCCGGAGGTCCATAGTTACTGGGTCATAATTGGCTAAGCCTCACATGGGTATAGGGGTTAGGTTGGATAAAGTATTCTGGGTTCCCTAGTGTCCCCCTCTGGGTCGTCCAGGCCTCTTAAGTGAAGGGAAAGTACTCTGCTTCATTCTTCACTCCTCTGACGACCAAGCACTGTGCTTTCCCCACCAGACCGTGATGTGTGGACTAGTGAGGGCTAGTGGTCATGTGACTTGGAGGAGACACATGCTACCACTTCCTCTTTCCTGTCAGTGCTCTAGAGGGGTATCGAAAGCAACAGATCCAGTAATAGACAACTCGGGAGTTTGGGTGGAGAAAAGATGGATTAAAAAATAATAATATTATTAATAAAAGAAATTACAAATGCACGCATTAATATAACAGCCCAGGAGTCAGCAGAAGTGGAAAAAAGATATGATTGATATCATCAATAATAGAGTTGGATCTCACAACTGTTAGATTACCTGGTTATACATCATCACAATTAGAAATCCAGTTATCAAGCAGCAGGGGTCAAATTGTAATTTTTTATGTAGGAGGGGGGGGTCTGATTTCATCGGTGTACATATTTACCTGTAAAAAAAGTTATATTCTCTGAATAGTACACAGTGCCATTATAACTTTAGTTAAAGGTTACAATAATTTGTCTTGATGCGTGCTCAATAATCCAGGTATGGGAATCACAAAAAGGTGAATCGGTTGACACAAAAAAGGCCTGTCTATATTTTCTCTATTACAAGGGTTTGCTGGGAGCTGCACAAAATTGTTCCTTAATTAATGCAGTATGTGTTCCAGGGATCAAGAGGCCCCTGCCAAAATTGAAGACCCTGATGCTGTGAAACCAGAAGGTTGGCTGGATGAGGAAGCAGATTTTATTCCTGACCCCAGTGCCGAGAAACCCGATGACTGGTAACCATACACATGTGCAAGAACACACAAGGGATAGGAATTTCCCTCATGGCCCTAAATATCTTGAAATACATTGCATTTAACTTTCCTAAAATAGAAACAGATCTTTCAGTACTCTCACCTCTTTTATTCCCCTTCCCCTCTTTTATCCATAGGGATGAAGAGATGGACGGAGAGTGGGAGGCACCCCAGATTCCCAACCCTGCCTGTGAGACAGCTCCTGGTTGTGGGCTGTGGAAGCCCCCCATGATCAACAACCCCCATTACAAAGGGAAATGGAAGGCCCCTCTGGTAGACAACCCAAACTATCAGGTAACCACTCAACAGACCAACTAAAATAATAAACCAACCCAAATTCTACTTAACATTAATCATTAAAGATGCATAAATACAGCTGTGCTCATGATTTAAATATTTGTGGATTAGCTATTGGTGTAAGTATGGCAACATATAAAGTTAAAGTGTTGGTCTAAAAAGTTGTCCCTCATTACTTTAGGGAGTGTGGAGGCCCCGGAAAATTGACAACCCAGAGTACTTTGAGGACTTGCAGCCATTCAGGATGATGGCCTTCAAGGCCCTGGGTTTGGAGTTATGGTCCATGACCTCGGACATCTATTTTGACAACTTTATCATCACTTCCCACAAGGAGGTGGCTGATCGTTGGGCCTCTGACAGCTGGGGGCTAAAAAAACTGGTAGCCAGTGCCAATGAGGTACAAAACAATAATTCACACACCCAGAGATATCATTATTTAATGGGAAGGGGCAAAGAGGGTTAAGTCCTTAGATTGGTCATGCTTGGAGGCTTTTGGAATAAAATGTCATGCTGTAGCATTTTGGAATAAAATACTTATTATGTAGAGACAGACCTTGAAGACCAGTAACCAATACTTGCTCTATGCACTGACTCTCATGTATCCCCATTCTTCCTCTGTTACAGCCTGGGGTATTTGCCCAACTGTTGATGGCCGCAGAGGAGAGACCATGGCTCTGGGTGATCTACATACTGACAGTAGGCCTGCCCATAGGACTTGGTGTTCTCTTCTGCTGGCCAAAGGTAAGTTTATGAAGAAGTGTTTTGTTTTGTATTTCTTCTTAGTAATGCCCAGGTGCATTCAGTTTTGTTTATTTTCTTCTTATTTGTGTGTTCTTGACCATGTCTCTGACTGAGCAACACACACACCAGGTTGAGGGTCCTTTTGTTACTTTATGTCTCAACGCCAAACACATTCAGATTTGTTTTTCTGTTTGATCGCTTAGTCTGATTTTGTCTCCACGATTTCCCCACTGCAGAAATCAGAAGATGACTATGTGTACAAGAAGGTAGACCTACCTCAGACTGATTTAGATGAGGAAGAAGAAGAGGATGGTGAAGAGGAAGAGGAGAATGCAGAAGCAGAGGAGGAAGTGAGACCTTCTGAAGCCTTAGCCACTGAGAGTGCACCTGCGGCAGAAGGTCAGACATAGGGCATAGCACCCTCATCATCTTACACATGGACATAGGCCTCTGTTGTTCCATAACATGTTGATTCAAGGACTCCTGCATAGCAGCAAATACCAAGCAGAAAACATGTTTGAGACCCTAGATGCCACACTCTCTTCAGTTAAAGTGTCATCATTTGTAAATGGATGCATCATATTGAATTAGTTATTTGCAATCCGACCCTACCTGGACTTGGTTTTCTATTCTGCCATATAGTTGACTACATTCACCTTCTGTGTTAAGTATTCTAGCCATTTAATCATCAATTTTTTTGACGCGGATCAACAGATGTAGGCAAGTATCTATCTGGCATGATAGAAAATTGGCAATACTCCAGTTAATTGAGGACTGAATGGAAAAACACTACATGAGGGGACATAAAACTATGCATGCTCTACTGGAAGTAGAGGATTAGGATACATAAAAGAATATGGTAAAGATGATAGCCCAAAAAATCTTGGGGATGGGTGATAAATAAATGCGTATAATACTTTTGTTTACTAATTTAATAACTGAAGTGGGATGTGCAAGTATGCATCTCTAGCAGTGGACAATTAGCAGGTGTACAAATGACGCTGAACAAGGGTCATTGCTACACTGTTCCCATGTGGGTGTTTCATATTGTTCATTTCGCACATATTAGATTTATTTCACTAGTATAGATTTATAGCATTTCTGCTACTTCTCCCTAAAGTCCACAAATAAACCACAATGATCACTTCCATTTTAACACGCCAGTCAAAAACAACATCTAATGCGTGCGTGCGTGCGTGCGTGCGTGCGTGCGTGCGTGTGTGTGTGTGTATCTATATATGTGCCAAGGGGTAGAGAGAGGGGGAAAAAGACTCCACAAACAAAAAGCCATCACTAATAAATAAGCCCATTGCTGTGAAAAGACTGCTTATCTAATTCAAGTATTAATACATCTGTGTGCAACCCCGAGCATCATCTATTCATCTTCTCCTGTAGTCCTTTTTTTGGTTTGGTTTTGCCATCAGAGTCATAAGGGGCAGCATAGCTCAGGAGGTAAGATGGTCATCTAGTAATCGGAAGATTGGTGGTTTGATCCCTTGGCCCTGCAGAATGTGTGTCGAAGTGTCCTCGAGGAAGACACTGGACCCCTAAGTCCTCAACCCCTGAGATGGCATTGTGACCTGTCCAGGGTGTTTCCCAACCTTTCACCCAATGAGTACTCGCTGGGATAGGTTCCAGCATGACTCCACGACCTGACTTTGGCTCAGTGGTTGACGATGGATGGATGGATGGATGATCAGAGTCATTAAATCAAAATGAGATGCCTCTAAGACACCAGCTCAGAGAACAGAATGATTATAGAATTCCTCCAGAAATGAGGCCAAAAGAGAAATTGGCGAGATAAGTTAACAAAAAGTAGGTTATCGGTGCCACCGTGCTGTTTTCTTTTGAGTGTCCTCTCTCTCTCTGGTGAGTACATGATGTGTTCTTGCAATCCTGTCCAGATGTGTAACAGCACTTGTGGTTGATCCCACGCTGTCCATTCTCACCAAAGGACATTTGGAGTTGCCATGTTAATGCTAACGCTAATGCTAAACGGTGGGGTCTCGTCGGTGATTCTTGGTGTCATTCTGTCAATTATTGAAAATATTTCCCAAGCAAAAGAGACCTGAATGATGGGTTTTTTTTACCCTTAAGTGCCTTGTTGAAATTGGTGTGAAATTGAAGCTTATTTTGTCTAGCACAGCTCAATTAGTTGTGCAACGTTGATTTCCGATAGCCAGTCTTCCTTGCTCACTTTTGATATTGCTAAAAGGGGAAAAATGTTGAATGTTTGATTCCTTTAACACATTTGTAGGATTTGTAGGGCTTTGAATCAAGATTTGTGTTTTTCTCCTATGCACCGATATAGCCCATGCTCACTGGCTCCTCTCACACCGGAGAGGAGAACCTGCACCTATATACCACCAAACCTTCACTGATCAAGTTAATCATGTGCCTAATTTTTTACTTCTCCTTTTTTATGTAATTCGTCGATACTGACCACGAATAAAGCAACACACCCACCAACTCTGAGGAGAAACGAGCCGTCCTGCTCACTCTCATGTACCACTGTGTTCCTTGTGTACCATGCATTCCATTATGTTCCACGATAAAAGTGCTCACATGAATCATTGCGTTAATAAATGATTTTTTTTTCCCTCCAGTCTGTTTTCAGTTTCACTCTCGCTCACTCATTCATCAAGCTTGACGTTGGCCTGGTTTGCTGGGATAAAGCCTTGGTCATTACAGCAGGCACGGAGTGCTGGTGTGTTGGCTCTAATGTGTCTTCCGTGGACAGCTGTTGTGTGAGCGGTCATAACCGGGTACAGCCAAACGCTAATCCGCCCACTGGCAGCTGTTTGCCTGGCTGACGTCAAGATGGCTGAAGGCCCCGCAGTGGAGCAGGATGACACTGCGTTCGGAGAATACTGTGTCAGCCCGGCGGGGCCTACCCTGGCCAGGGGTGGTTAATCCCCTTCTGACGGATGATTAGCCTGTGGGATATGTGGGACAGACAAGCCTGTAGCTGTAATGTAATAAATGGCTGACAATTCCGATGGAGTGTGGGTGATGGAGGGGTCATCACAGATGACCTCAGGAGCAGCACGGCTCAAGGGGTAGGGTGGGTTGTGTATTAATCCGAAGGTCGCTGGTTCAATACCTGGTTCTTTCAGAAACCATGTTGAAGTCTCCTTTGTCAAGACACTGCGACCGAACTGCTCCCTGGGCGCTGCAGCTGCCTCTATATAACGACAGGTCCCTTTATACGTCACAATTGGGCCCCACATTGTGGAGGTGGACACGGACTTAGCTGGAGCTTGGGGGGGTTCAGGCTGGATACCCTTCTTGACTGTGTTGAAAGCAGAGGACACATTTCATTGAGAGATTACATTGACCAAATAAACTGCCTTTGCTTCCATCTGTTTGTGCATCTATGTGTTTCTATGCTCTCGACAAACTGGCAATAAAACGAGAAGTGGATGAGAATATTAATGCGAAGTCCATTTAGACATGCTTACCTGTTCAGATGTTAATATTCCAATTCTGCAACCCCCCCAGCTAGGTTTATTTTGAGACTGGAAGATGTGCTGATAAAGGTTGGGTGTATATTTTATGCGCATGCGCATATTAGGTATATTTGGTTAAAAAAATCCTCCAGTCCATTCATTTATAACGTATGTGTGAAACAATGTCGTACTATGATTCCCCATCCAGCTAAGGTTGACTAATAAACGAAGAGCAAGAGGAAAAAAATGAAATACTTAGTTGGATGTTGAAAAAAAACTCTGATTATAATCTCTGATTTCTCAACAAGTATCTCTACCGTCTTTATAATCTCGTTTAGTTATCCGAGGCTATAGCCCTGAATGTTTTATGAATACCCGCGGATTTCTTATTCAAAAAAGGAGAATCGTAAAATCAATCATTTTCTATTGACGTGGTATTCCGATCACGCATTAAAGCACTCGAAAAATAATGAAATCGTGGATCATTAAAATCTACGCGTTTGGTCTTCTATAAGTAATTCAAACTAAAGACCCACCTACCCACTATGAGGTACGTTCGTATTTGGTGGTGCACCGTACCAACTTCCTCACATCCGGTGGAAGCTAGTTAGCCTGTTCACTAAGCTAACAGTTGAAGGCTATGGATACAAATCGCTTTTTCAATAACTAAAAGGATGAAGACTACGCAGTCCAGGTGATTCTAGAGGACGTAGAGAGAGATTTGTCTGTTACTGTAGTAGCAGAGGAGTCAAAACGTGAGTGCCAATAGTTCATCAACAAGCTCGTGTTGGTGAAGGAGGGCTCTTTAGCTTGCTAGCAAGCATAGCTCAGTGTTTGTTCAAACATTTTGTCACAAGGCAAACCAATTACGTAAAACAAGTATTTCTAAGGCTCAGATATGACACGTGTGATTATAGCTATGCAAATGTGTAAAAAGAGAATACGTATCGATGATATAGTCACATAAAAAATGAGTTATTTGGTTTTGATTTAGTTGGCATGTGTTGATTAAAAAAAAATCCTTTTTAGGAGAGGGCAGACGAGATGAGAAGTGCAACAAATGGATGAGACACCAAAAGAGCTGGAGGGGCGAAGAAGAGGAGAGTTATCAGATTTACAGATAAGTCACGCAGTTAACATGGTTTGTCACAGTTCAAATTTGTCAGTTTAAAAGGGGCCCTTACCCCACAATAGAGGCAGAAGTTATTAGACCAGGGTTGGTGGACTTTCTAAACTGAATAGAACATTGGCAATGATCAATCAAAGTCAAAGGCTCTTATTTCTTCTTAGGGTTTTATTCCTACTGTTGAAAACGAAAATAATAATGTAGTTGAATGAGAATTCACATCAGACTAATGTATTTTCTCATTTAATGTTGAGAAATTCAGGCTACCTACCTGACTGGGATCTTTTGCTAGAGCAGTGTCTCACATCTTGTATTCATTTTACTGAAGAAACTTGAAAATGGTGCAATTATCGGGTAAAAATCTAAGACTTTATAGTCTGGGCTAATCTCCAAATGTCTCAAGATCTTAACGACGCCTCCATCTCTAATATGACAAGCAACGCAAGCAAACCAACCACCCAGGGCATTGTGATGAGGTAATGACCAGCCATGCAATGTGTTAATTCCCCAAAAACACGTTTAGTCTGTGGCGTTGCATCTTTGTCCACATCCATAGAGGCACAGCAAGACCAGTGCATGTCTTAAATGATCAGTGCATTTTATTTTACATCACAGTACAAAAATAAATTAAAATAAGCAGAAACCAACTGAAAAAAAGTTTCAATTACAGCAACGGCTTTTTTTTTTCTTTTTCAAAAAGAGCATTTTTATTGAACAGCGTCAACACCCCTCCCTCCCCTACCAACAGGAAAACCAAGCCTTGTTCCAGTGTGGTGTATACTTTCCCACTTGTTCTCAATAGGAAAACAAAATTTCACACATTCTTCTGTACAAATAAAACTCTCCCAATCGCACACACACACACACACACACACACACATACAATCACACATTCCTTCACCCATGCAGTCATTGAATGCCTCCCTTTTTGAATTTCTTACCACTTTTTTTGTTCTACAAAGTACTCAACAAGATACAGAAAAAAGAATTTGACAGAAATCTTAAACTATCACTTGAGTCTTTTTACATGTCATAAGCTTTTCAAAAGTATGTTCTCAACTACTCAGTGATGCATGTGGAAAAAGAATGGCACATTTCAGTGAGTTGGGGCACATAAGACAGAGGATCAAGAGGATTCTCCGTTTTTGACTCATGACCCCAATGCCCTGCTTTTAGTTGTTCTGCCGGAGCAGTAGCCAATCCAAAGTGCGAGTCTCCCTTTTGCGATAGTTAACGATGATGCTCCAACCGAACCCAAACTCATTAACTTCACATACCCATGTAGCAGTCATAATGCCAAGGCTGAGGAGACCACGGGTAATAACCGTTTCAATAGCTCTTTTCCTGTGATTCACACTAAATGCAGAAGAGGAGAGACAGATATTCCCACCGAACGTTTTCCGCAAACAACTTTCAATCATAGGACAGAAGCCTTTTTGTTTGGAATGAAATGACATGAAAATTAAAGTCCATGGCCACCTGCACAGCTTGTCACCTTTTTTCGCTTTTTTTAGCCAAAGTCAGGAAACATGGCCACTGAAAAGAACTCATGCACAAACAGACATTACTAAGATGAGATGTAAAACCCAGTTAATACATTATTCTCAATTTTTACACATCATTTAGTTTTATCCCTGTTCAGTCATACCTGTTAGTGAGAATAGTGAATTCATTTACCACTTTTAATAAATGTATCTGCTGAAGCTTGGAGGATGAAAACATCGCCCCAGCAGACTCTCATTCACACACGCATGCAGACACACACACGCACCTTGTCTGAGTGAAAAACCTGATTATCTCCATGGAGGTCAGTGGGAATCTTACTCATAAAGTCATCTTATCTCTTCTAATGACAAGATGAATGCAATGCTGCCTCGGGTTTGAGTTACACAGACAGGATAATAGTGGATTATCCTCAATGTAAACTCGCATTTTCCTCCGTAACACTGGCTGAGTGCCACTGAAATGATTTATTAGTTGTACCATTGTGGATGTTTTTTCACCCTGTCTAATTTGTGGGCTAGCAGGTTGGCAGTTCGTGCAGTCTGGGTGTGTGAGGAGAAACTGTTTTCGGGGCTGAATCTTAAGTACAGGGTCAGTGAGTCTTTCATTCTATGATGGTTTCCCTGATGATTTCACCTTGGTGATGGTCAGATTTAATACTGGTTTTAATCTGAGGGCCTCAATTTGATATTCAGTGTTAGACTCACTGTGACATTCATTGGCAACAACCATACTCAATCTTCATTCCTACCAAAGATGTGCTCACCAGCTACTCCAGCAAAACCTCCTCCCCATGTTCTGTCCCCGTCCAAAGTCTGTGATCACTTGCTTATGGTCTTTCATTTATGACAAATGTGCTGAGAAAATAAATAAATGGCAATAAATAAGCTTCAAGAAGTAGTCATTAGTTGACAGCGAATCTATCCAGTCATTCAACAGCTATACATGTTTCAAAGTTCTCTCAGACCTTCTGGATTTTCATCGAGATATGGCACTGTTTAAACATTTTCTATGCTGAGTCATAAGCACAAAATGAACCATTGTTCCAAAGTGTTTTTGACACCTTATGACAAAAGTACAAAAAGAACTCCTCGGTAAACAAATAGCCTATTTTAGCAAGCATAGCTAAATAAACTAGTCTCACTTTGTTCACAGCATTCTCTAATGCAGATGCAGTCGATTAACAAATCATGTAGAAAGAAGTAAAGGAATTGCTCCTATCCTCCAAAACTCTGTAAAATTGCATGGCACGCGTGCATTGGATTACATTTATAAGTTAAAGAAAAGAATCAAAATTTGTTTCAGAAAAACCATAAATAAGCTTCTGTAGGTTTGAGCTTATGGGGAGGAAATTGTCCATTAACTTGTTGTATTTTATCTCTTTTTCTGTCAGATGAAAATAAAGTAGGTCTTTCTGAACTCCAGAGTGAATGACCACTAACTGTTGGCCTCTTCTCGCTTTCATATTTGAGCAAATGTCCCACAATGCAACACTGGCTCATCGTCAAAGTCATCCCCCAAAACATGTCCCACTGCACGGCCACGACAAACCAACTCTCAACGGCATGGATCCAGTATTGGAAGCCTCTCCACCTGCTCGTTGCAAGAGGGCCAGATATGCATTGCTGCAGCAGAAATGTCTGGTCTTATCCTTGTAATGGGGGGGGTGGAGAGGGTCATGGCACTTCCAATGAGAGCCAGGGTTTGCAGCGAGGAGGTGTCTGTTCATCCATGATGCATGAAGAAAGCCAGTCACGCGATGGCCCTCACTCTCCTGCAGTAGGCAGTGCACATCATATCGTCAAACAGTCAAAAGGTCACCGGTAAGCTGCAGCAGCCTCAGTCCCAGCCACATTCATTGCTGTAGATTTATGCTTCCTTTTTTCTAATATTTGTTTTGCCTCATTGTCTGTATCTTGTGTTCTCTTTTTATGTATAGATATATATATATATATATAGTATGTGT
>OMLC01016705.1:2316-14175 GCA_900302585.1 Regalecus glesne | reverse complement strand
GCTCAGAAACATCTATAATTTACATGACATTTTGTGTTCTGGGGCTGATTTGGGGAGAAAATGAAAAAGAGAAAAATGGCATCTGAGGAAATTGAAATTGATAGTAAAGGAAATGACAGAAATATACATGGATGGATGGATGGCTGGAAGGATGGATGGATGGATGGATGGATGGATGGATGGATGGATGGATGGATGGATGGATGGATGGATGGATGGATGGATGGATGGATGGATGGATGGACGGACGGATGGACGGACGGATGGATGGATGGATGGTTGGATGGACTCCCATGCACCACGCCTGCAGAGTAACCCCATGTTTGGACGTTCGAGAGGAAACATTCGCGCCTAATCTCGTTTTTCAATAGATGACAGTATTTTCTCCCCGTTTTCCACCCCATGCTGTCTTTTCCCGTTTTTGGCGCTCCTCTCACGAGGCATAAACAAGAACATATGAAGAATTTCCAAGAGGAACGACGGAGACTTAGAGCGGCAGCATCATGGATTAATAAACCCATTTCGAACGTGCGGAGCGAGGTCTCTTCGAAAAGACAAACACTGCCGCTAATGGAAAAAAAAGATCCTCCTCCCAGTTGAGCCAAAGATCAGTCATCTCTCCAGCTTGTACACTATTTCCCCCCTCTTAAGTATCTCGTACCGTTCGTCTTGTTCTCGTGATTGTGTGACGTCGCTGTCCCGGGTGTTTCCTTCTCTCCAGATGTAGCATTGACGAAAGCAGGGGCTGTTTCAATGATCGCCATTCCTTCGCATACTCGACCGAGCGCTAATGAACCCTAGCACTATAGCGCACAGCACTACACACACACACACACACACACATACACATATCCGGTAGCACAGGAAGAAGACACACTACATTGAGATGTGTGGGGGTTACATGTACAATCTGTGAAGTTAATTTATAACATTTGCAGCTAAGAGGTTTTTACTGTATATAGCGTATGTTCAAAACATGAATTGTTTACTGTGGGATGGGTGGAGGCCCGTTTCTCCGCGTACTAGCATGAAAGGGAGAATGTGTGTTTGGGTGAGAGTTTAGGGGGGAGTGAGCGCCATTGGGCAAGACTGTGTATAAAAAGGAAAGATTCAACAAAATGTCATTCTGCCAAAAGCTAAACACTGATGCTATGTGTGGGAGAGGCCGGACCTCTCCTCTCTCTATTAGGACTCGCACGGCCGCGAGTGAGCCGATTTCACGTGAAGAGTCTGGAATCAGATCCCTCTCACTACAACCTCAAGCCAACATGGTGTCAAGGTGCTTTCCGTTAGACGTGAGCGACCGTGGCCGCGAACACCCTCCAAAAGATGTGGTGGGCGAGGTGGGTCAGCAGAGCTTCCTGAGATTTGCGCATTTTATTTCGCAGGCCACCCGCGGCGGATGTGGCAAACTTTTGCACATCTGGAATTTGTAGCCGATCTGCAAAAGACACGACGTGGCATGGAACCTAGCAACCTAGCAAACCTAGCACCTAACCGAGCACATGTTCACCAGACGGCCTGTGCACCACCACCAAGACCACGGAGGCGACCATTTTGTTATGGAAATTATTGTTTCCTTATTCTGTACATGTGTAAGTATGAGACGTGTATCATATGTACATAGAGAAGATTATATAAGAACATGTTTGATAAATATGGTTAATGTGAAAATTTTCATGTGAAATAAAAAAAAGGATATTTTTGGAAAACCAGAGCAGTGTCCTCGTCGACTTCTTGATACATGGTTCCGAAATACTCGGGGAAATAACGTGATTCTTATCCCGTAGGGATACACTGAGGCATGGGTGTGAAGCACACCAGCTTGTGTGACCCTTGTGAGCGGAGCCATGTGGGATCGCAATCTTAAGCGTGTGATTGGAGAATGGTCCGGTATTTACTGCACATCTTCATTTGAGTAGCTAGCATTACATGTAATTTACATCCTGTTCTGACTGGACACTGATCATCAACATTGTGAAATAGATGGTTTTATACTGGTCCAGACCAGCTAAAGTTAGCTCCTCTGAATTATGTCCGTCGCTAACGGGCAACGCCAAAGAGCTAGCTGACGCATCGGAATCGCTTAACAGCATTTACCAAAGTATTGATTAGTTTGAGTGTGCTGAAGTTGATGAAGAGCTTCTTAATCACCACTTGACTCACTGGCTTCTGTCGACTGAGTTTCTGTGAAATCTCACCTCGAAGGAAATCTCATCGCACAAATGAGAAACGATGAGGGAGAGACTATGATACATTATTGCTGGGGGTGCACGAAATGTATAACTATGAATATATTGTGTTTATTTTACATTCCTATTTATTCTATAGATATAAATACATAGAAATATATATTTGCTGATTTTATTACCAATGCGGGATGTGCACGTGCAATTTCAATGACTCACAACAGCATATACCATTTCAATACCCCCATCCCCCATATCCCAGCAGAGGGTGGTTCAGTGAAATGTGAAAAATTCCGTTTCTGAGTAAGTTGAAGGACAGATTCATGAGGTCCCCGCCTCTAAATTTTTGTGGAAACCCGGCCCGTCCCTCCTTATCTATCAGACTGGAAAGCTCTCCGAAGAGGAGCCAATTGCAGAGATAATGACACGCAGACCCTGATGTCTCACAAGTTAAATAAAGAGAATCAAGGCCAAGGCAGGAAAGAGCTGCAATGGAGGGCGAGCTATGTTTATCATTGACAATAGCCTTGCCATTTGGCAGGGAGACTGAATACACAGGTGTGATCCCTTCACTGTCTCTCTGAACCTTCTGACAAGCCTCCGCCCAATGATAACCCCACCACCCCCTCCACCCCTTTTCTCTCTCAAATCATCTCTTCCTCTCACAGTGACCGTGTGTTTCATGTCAACCCATTGTTCTCATCCCTCCTACTGTCGTCTCTCCCTTCCCGGAGGAGCTTTATGGCCGTGACAGTAAAAGCAGCTGTAGCACCAAAGAACGGTGCCACGGCCACACCACTCCCCTGCTTTTTCAAA
This sequence comes from Regalecus glesne, assembly GCA_900302585.1. NCBI lineage: Eukaryota > Metazoa > Chordata > Actinopteri > Lampriformes > Regalecidae > Regalecus > Regalecus glesne. The sequence goes on along the minus strand of OMLC01016705.1, from coordinate 11,170 downwards.
GAAACGGTCGTAAATTAGGTCGACGGACAGACCCCCTTAACCGCCCGACCCCAGGAAGAGGCTCTGCTGAATAGCAGCTCATAGAGGGGAGACGGTTTGCTCTATTTACTCGCTCGTTCCGTATCCTGACCCGAGTAAACATCCTTAATGATACGGGACAGGGGCAAGAAGCTTTAACGTGGCACTAAACATTAAGAGGCCGGGGGGAGACATAGGCAAACATGGGCCACAGAGAAGGACAGCGTCTTTAACTGGGGCCTCGAGGGGGAAGCGATGTACTTCACATTCTGCCGTTCAGCTCTTAAGACTGTGATTTGCACCGGCTGAAGAATGGAAGTGGACTTGAGTTCACTTCCTCACCATCATCCAAAGCAACTGAGCCTCGGGAAAGTGCAAGGAACAGAGCCGCGACACCTGTGCAATGCTTCACTCCTGACGTGTCCCACAAACAGGAGGATGAACAAATCTCAAACTAATCCATGTGGGCCTCGGGCACTGAGCCCCACTGTGTTTAAACTGGCTAGTAAATATGCAGAGTACGTCAAACATTCCCCTGGATCCAGTCAAACAACCACGTACGCCGACATATCGGGGCTTTCACAGATATGGATATGGCTGAGCCAGCAGCGTGTGGACCTACAGGCTGGGAGGAGGCCATGGGACCCGGTGAGAGAGCAGGACATTGCAGGGAGCGGCGGAGTTAGCATGGCGAGGCCAGCCGGTCCATCTCTGCCTCTCTGGATTGAGTCAGACCTCACTACCAGCAGGATGCATCACAGCCTGAGCCCGCCTGTCTGCTACGCCTGCCCACTCATCGGCAGCTTGGAGGATCTCGAGGACGTTACCTAATATTGTTGGAGTTATTTGCAGATTGTGTACCCTCACATCCTGTCCGAATGTGGGAAGGCGGCGTCCCATTGGCATCCAGAGAATCTGTTTACGAGCAGAGTGAAAACAATACGCTGACCTCTGTGTGACTCGCCAACCTCATTCACTTTATCTCTAAGCGGAGGCGAAGCATCGGACCGCATATGCAGATTAAATGGGTGCATTTACTCCGGCTTTCGCCCGACCCATGCAAATGACAGGTTACAAAGGTTTCAGCTGCCCAGAGGGCTGTGTGATGGGAAGGAAGGCCCGCTGGTCACTGTCTGCACAGACAACGCCACTGGAGCCTCCACTCCAATCAGGGCACGTCCTGGCTCCCCGCCACGGGCCAGCAGTCCGGGTGTGGTCTCCGTTTCCCGAAAACAGCCCTGTCACACGCTCTCGCCCGTCGCCTCTGACTGGGTCATCTCTCCTCTCTCTCTTTCGCTTTTGTTTTTCTCCAGCTCACGCTTCGGTTTCCTGCAGGTCACTAACTCGATGTTCAATTTTAGCATGTCAAATCCATCCGTCGGTCCGTCCATCAATCAATCAGTGAATCTCTATTTTGAACTCACTTCCCATAAATCTGCTGCCTCAGCGTGTCTCGCAGGCCGGACTCCATGTCTTTCCATCTCGATGGCTTTGAGGTTTTGCTGTGAAATGTGTGGGTGGGAAAAGTCTTTTCTATGTAGAAAAATGATAACCTATCATTTTTCAGTCTTGGTTCTCAGCCTGCATGGATGGACCGGCTCCCAAGCGGTGTCACCGACTGTCTCCCGCAAGGGGTTTTTATAGTGGCTCAAGGTCCCTGTGGGCCCGTCCTGCGGGCATGAACCCGCGACGTTGCCCTCACTCTTCCCGTCTGACCCCCGCTCTGTCTCTTCCTTTCTCCAAGAGATCTCCTCGTACCACGCGGGACACCTGAGGCCTCTCCAGGTCAGCGCTGAGGGTGAGGAGCGTTTCGTGTCCATGGGTGATGCTTCATGTTCCTCCCTGTCGGCTCCTCCTCATCACCACAGCCAGAGATCGCTCATGAAATATCCTCAAATGTCTCCGAAATGCCAAAAGGCTGCATGGAAACCACAGATACTACAAAACAGATTTTTGGAGGAGCCATCCTCACATGCCAGATTCACTGGATTGTGTTAGCTTAGCCTGACACACGGAAGGATCTCACAAGATCCGCCAAATTCTGGTCGAAGAAAGGCTGAATCATTCATCCTGAGGCTCCTCGGCTTCGCAGGTTCTCATCGATGTGGGCCGCAGTCAATTTTCGTTAAGACGGGCTTGTTTGAGTTCAGATCCCATTCATAAATAATGCTTTGGTTCTCACGAATTCCTTCTGAACCAGCCTCCTGCTATGATGGATGGAGGGAGGATGGATTTTGGCATTTTTATGTGAGAGTTTTGGACTTAGTGCGGTTATCATTAATAACTATTCCATGCGCCGATGAGCCAAAACATTATGACCACCATCCGATATTCTAATGGTCCTCCTCGTCATGCCATACCAGCGCCAACCCGCCAACACATGGACTCCACAAGACGCCATAGGGGGGGGTCCTGTGATATCTGCCACCAACATTTCAGCAGAACACTGCCCAGAGCATCACACTGCCTCCACTGGCTTGTCGCTTTCCCACAATGCATCTCGGTGCCCTCACTTCCCCGGGTAATCAGCACACATGTACACAGCTATCCACGTGATCTGAAAGAAAACGGGACTCATGGGACCAGGCCACCTCCCTAAACTGCTCTGAGGCACAGTTGTGTTGTGACACACTCCTCCCGAAGCCATCATTAAAATTATCTGTGACTTATGCCAGATTAGAGCCTCCGTCAGTTCAGATCAGATGGGATAGCCTTCATTGACCTCATCCAACACTTCATCCTGATGGACCCAACGTGGCCCTTTCCGAACTCATTCATGTCTCCACCCCCGCCAATTTCTCCGTCTCCCGGTTTGCCACGTGATCTACCCCGACCTCGACCAGCGTGGCCGTGTTTGTAGATGATGACCGTTATTCGGTTCACCTGTGAGTGGTCATAATGATTTGGCTCATCCTTGTCCTTGCAGACTACGTTTGACGCCCACACCTACGTTTGTGAGACGAGCTCGATAAATTCCCAGTCGGAAGACTGAATAGGAATAAGTCCTACAGAGGCTGCTTTGCAGATGGTAAGAGTAACCTTTGTTCGATGTTTTTTCACTTTCAAAGTAGGAGGAGGAGGAGGGGGGGCTCTTCTCTTTGTTTATCATGTGAATCTGTTGCCGCTGGATTCCTTCAATACACATGAGACCTTGAGAAAAAGAATGTTTTGCATGCATCGAGGATCTCTGTGCTCTTCACAAGCACTCCGATTCAACACGCAAAGCACTTCTCATCGTTTCTCGAGTGGATAGCAGGAGAAATAAATCACGACCATTTCAGAACTTTCATCGCCGCTCCGTTAGAATAACGCACGCTAGTGAAAGTTTGCAGAGTTCACAGCGCGGTGCGTCTCTCATTGGTCCATTAATATGCGAAGACCGCGGATCCACCACTGGCCCCGCCCCCTCCAGGGGGTGGGTACAAGCCAAGTGCTGGCGGACATGTAGAATTACCATGCAAGACATTGTCATGGATTGTGCTCAGTGTTTCAAGTCACGGCACCATATCGAGCATGTCCTCTCCTGTGCCAAGCCCTGATGCTGGCGATCCTCACATGACTTGCTGTAAACAAAACGCAAGGAGATTCGTCAAAGAGCTCCGGGTGTGGGGGAGAGCTCCTCTTTCATATGCATCTCGGCATGCGTGCTAAGAGACTGCTGCGATCGCTATTATGCAAATATTAGATGAAATATTAGAGGTGATGGAGATGCATTATTACGGTGGGTGTTAGAAAATAATGACTTGTTCCGTGGATCACTTGGTCTGCATGTGTCCGGAATAAATGTAGGCTAAGATCAGTGAATCTGTACATGTACATGGTGGGTCGTGGAGTCAGGACTATCCTGTTTTGGTCACACTGGCTGCAGAGAACTGGTGGAACAGATGGAGTACCTTTTTTTTAATAAAATTTGACTTGGGAAGGTAGTGCCATAGAGAAGTGATCAACTACTCCAGTGTGCCAATGAATTTTAAACCTAACTGCCTATCAAGGGACGCCTTTGGTGTAATTGCCAAACCAAAGGGATTTCTGGTAAATCACAGGTTGCCTTTCATCCAGTCTGCTCGCAACAGCTTGCAGACTCATGGAGAGGGGTGACGTTGCAAAGCACAATGGGGCTGTAGCCAGACTGCACAACAGGCAGAACCTTGCACACTGAGAACTGCCAACTCGCTAGCATTTGTTCAGAAGTTATGGGAGCTTTGGAAACCCTATAATGATGCCTTTGGCCAGGGTAGGATTTGTTTATACTCAGTGGAATTCATTGAAAATGAGTGCAGCCTCTTAAAGCTGACATTAAGACCTTTAATTGCCAAAAGCCAAAGGACACTTCAGAGACATGTACTTACCTCACATGTTCTAACTGAAAAAGCCTCCGGGAGGAGAAGGAAGTGCTGTGTCACACATTATACTGCTGACTACAAAATGGAACCAGGGAGCCTGTCTAAGGCACAGGAGACAGCCATGTGCAGATGATATAGAATCTCTGCCCATGTGATTTAGAAGCTTTATTCATTTTTCACTGTACACGTACATCAAAATGTGTTCTCTGTATTTAACTTGGGCCAGCATAGCTCAAGAGGTAGGGCAGTCCTCTAGTAATGGGAGGATTGATGGTTCGATCCCCGGTCCCTGCAGAAAGTGTGTTGAAGTGTCTTCAAGTAAGACACTGAACCGTTAACTGCTCCCCGGGCACTGCAGCTGCTCGCTGCTCCTATATAATAAGATGGATTAAACGTAGAGAACAACTTCATCATATGCATGTGCAATGATGTATAGAAAAAGCTTCTTCTTCTTTCCTATTGTGTAAGAATGGTGAGCAGACATCTAACATAAGCCAGAATTCAGTCACGCCATTGTATACCGTTCCATCCCAACCCTGTCCCCACACCAACTCACAAACATCTCAAAGGAAATACTGAGCAAATTAGCAATCAATTTAATCAAGTCGTGTTGCAGTGCGTCCTGTTGTTCTAGGTTTCACCAAGCTATTTGCAGTGATGAGTTATTGGTTTCAGGTTGTCATTTATGATTCACTATATATTACATACATATTATTTAAAGAGTTTTGTACAATTTCTCTCTGAAACAAAAAGACCTGGAGGTGGTGCTGCATTTTCTCTGAAATAAAACCTTTTTGCTATCAGCCTAGAGAAACAAAGGAAAACATCCAATTTAACATTTCTCATTGCTTCATGTACAACTGATCAATATCTAATTTGTTACAGATGTCTGCACCAAATTGTCTCAACCCTCCAAAGTCACTGCTATAAACATTGGAATGATTTACATTGAGATCCTGGGGTTTTTTATGAGTTAAAAAAAAAGATGGCTGGATACAGAAAACAACAGACATTCACATCATTAAAGGATTTTGAAGGACTAGCCCACATCCCAAGACTCAAAATGAAATTATACCATCTGTGATGAAAGACTGATTATGTCAGGCTTCTTGTGTGCATCCAGTCTCTAAAAAGTCTCTAACTTAAGATTCATCGTTTCATAACTTTAACCCTTTACTCCTTAGATCTTCTTTGGCTTCTTTTATCTGTTCCTGAAGCTCTTTTGCGGCATCATCACAGTCATTGAAAGTGGCAACTCTATATACCAGGAGGGCTACTGTGTAGGAGCCAAATGTTATAATCAAATACAAAGGCATTGGCCAGGCCAGGTCCTTGTAGGTCTGTGATAGGTTTAGGTCCAAAAGATCAAATGAGACAAGAGCCCAAGCTGTGCCCAGTATCAAGAGCCCAAAGACCCACTCCATAAGCTTCGTCATGATGCAATCCGTGGGGCCACAAAACTCCAAAGAGGACAGCTAAGCAGTCAGAAAACCCTATTAAAAAAGAAACAAATTTAATGTCGTACCAAAACAGCTAAAAAAAGGTTAACCCCAAACAAACAACACACTTTACAATCCAATGCCTACCAAAACAATCAGCTGAAACGAATTGGGATTTGGAAAAGAAACTTGGAAGCACAATAAAAAAGCAAATATGGTAACATTTAAACAAATGATCATTTCACTGGGTTTCTATAATTGCTTTTTTGGTTTCATGGGTTTGTTATATTTGTTTGTATTAATTATATTTTATTATCCAACTACCCATCTTTTATTGTTGCCTTATTCAAACAAAGTTTGCCTTTTTGTTGTTTTGGTGTTCATTAGTCTCTACATCAATTTGGTTTTGTTAAACGCATGTAAAGCAATACGGATTGCATTTGCATGCGAGGTGCTATATGCAGATTGACTCTTATGTTTCTTTTCTATGTCATTCATACGTAGGGTCACAAAACCGTAGTTAAATTCAATATACGTGCAAACCTACACTTGGATATATATAGAGTTGTACGTATGTAATATGGTTGGTTGATACGTTGTGTTGTTGTGTCTGTTTGCACTGGAGAACGCTACTAAACTATAAAAAATAAGGGTTACACGTAGATGGAAGTTGAATCTGGTTTTGGCAAATGCTCTTGATTCCGATTAATTGATTGATCGGAAGCATTCGGGTATTAACGTACATCTAACAGTCAAATGAATTATAAAAAAGAGCTGTAGTATCGATTCCCAAACTCCTCCGGTTGAGTTCTCGCAAGGATTAATAACATCTAAATCACTTCGTTAGCTTAGCTTTACGTTTACGTCCAAAGTTACAACACGCCAACAACAGGTAGATTTCTGCACGTCAGTAAAAATAAAGCACCGTTATTCAAAAAATACCGCCTATTTCATCGTTAACGTAAAACAAATCTTAATAAATGATTTTTTTAAAGCGGTAATAAACCTAAGTAGATGTTCAGCTGACCTACCTCTTCTGCACGCCAGCTCAGCGAAACGCAGATTGATGACGTATGAGGCTGACGCATTGTGGGAAATGAAGTTAAAAGGCGCACTAGTAGGACCCCAAGAGATGCAACGGGAATTTATACATATTTGAGGGAGTCTGTCCAACAATCCCACACGAATTTATCACTGTGGGTGTCTGTTCGGTTCATTTCATGTAAATCCTTTAAAGCTGTTAGATGGTTGACTCACTTCTGGCATTTTTGCTTGATAGATGCGTTGTTTATTTACACATATCTTGACTGATTTCTCCAGACATCTGCCAAACAACCAGCAAATATGGATGTTGTAGTCATTTAACGATAACAAGCTGTTTGGGCTTTTATGGGCATATTATGAGGAATCAACATTCTTTTACACCAAGGAATAAAAACAAAGAATCTCCTTATCTGTCTTATCTGGTGACAGCAGCTGATGAAAGAAGCCGCAAAAAGTAAAATGAATGAATAAAATACATTTGATAGATAATGGGTGGAAAAATATACTGATTTGAAAATAACTGGATTAGAGGAAACTGCTTTGGAGGGATTTCTCGACCTGGTATAATCAGATCATATAGAATTCAGGGTCTGTATAGAGGTTTGAGCAGGGATCTGGATAGACTTTGCCATGCTTCACTGAGGAATGTCAAGGGGTCAAAGGGCAGCATGGACAATGCAGTATATATCATACGCAGTGAAAGAGGGGAAGAAGTTACCACGTTTTACTAAATCTAGAGATGAGGATTTTTCAAGTACAACTTTAAGTACAATGTATGTGTTTTGGGTTAAATTAAACGACAAGCATCAACCTATAAGGAGCGAGAGAGAGCAGATCGTACTATCAGTCTTAAGAGTATCATTCGCTGAACCAGCAGCATATCAAAAGCAACTGAGTTCAGTGGACATCTTGGACTCATTCTATTGCATTGGGCAGAATGCAGCATCTCGCTGTGTGTGCAATCTGTTATCACTGAATGCCAGGCTGGCTGAGGTTCTACACAGACAAATAATCAGAGTTTATTGTCATGGGTCTAACTCTTCATTTAGAAAAGCCAATTTGAAAAATTCATCATCATTACCGAAAGTTAACGACTAACTATAAATACCAGCGACGTGGCAAAGCAAGGAATGTACCAACAGTTGGTGGAACAGCATCAGGGGCCACCGGGGCCCCACTGTCATAGATCCTGATGTCTCCTCGGGTGCCCCGGGGTCACATCCCCCCATTCAGAGCGGTGAACTTGGGGGTTGCCTGTCATGCTGCAGTGGGAATGGACCTTTTTAGAATGCAGCCAGAGGGAGTGGAAGACATAAACAACCCTCCGTTTGCCGCATCGGAGAGACACCAACAAGCCATTGAGACATAAACACCCCTCTTCAGAGGGAAATATTGGGCTGTTCTGAGGATGCTGGTGTTTAGGTTTGTCTGCGCCGGTGTCTGCAGTGCTAGCGATGTTTGCGGTGCGTCGCTGGCAGGGCGGAGCCCGGCAAACGTAGAACTGTGCGGCGGGGGAAGAGCGTGTGTATATCTGAGGAGCAGGTCAGTCTGATCTGAAATAAATACAGAAATCAAAGTCACCTATGTGAGCTCACAGCACACATCCAGGACTCGCTGCATCCTGTGCATGACTTGGCAGGCCTGTGAAACAATCGAGAGGATTGGACTCGATGGCAGGAACTTATAAACGTCGATCCGTGTTTATGGGCTTAGATTTTTCCCAGCAGTAAACTGGAGCGAGCAGAGCCAAATAGGCCCGCAGATTTGTTTGGGAACCCATAGGTGGAGGCGTTGATGTGCCAAGCGGAAACAGGGCGAACTGTAGGAACTCTAGCTGGTGACTCCCAAGCAAACATAAAAAAAACAGCATAAAGAGATTCAAACGTCCAAATTTAGCAGTTGTTAATATTTGCTAGGGCAGTGCTTGAGCCCACACTTCAGGATCTGATGAGCCAGAGGTTGCAGGTTCGAATCCACTGCGGGGTGTCAGTAAGGGCATCTGGCCTTAAC
>OMLC01016701.1:2191-14480 GCA_900302585.1 Regalecus glesne | reverse complement strand
GTGTTGTAGGTTCTGACGCCGTCTCAGTCAAAGGTCTTGTCTCTCAAACAAATTAAATAGGCTTTTAGCTTATTCAGACCGGCAATCATTCTTCAAGAGTAGCCTGAGCCTTTTTAAAGGCACCACATTGCCGTGTAACTTGATCTCTTCATTTGCTAGAGTCCCAAGTGAGAGAGTTCAAGTATCTGGGGGTCTTGTTCTCAAGTGAGGGGAGAATGGAGTATGAGTTGGACCAGAGAATTGGAGCTGCTGGAGCAGTATTGTGCTCCCTTTACCAAACCATAGTTACCAAGAGAGAGCTGAGCCAGAAGGCAAAGCTTTCGATCTACCGGTCAATGTTTGTGCCCACTCTCTCCTATGGCCATGAAAACTGGGTCATGACTGAAAGAACAAGATCACGGATACAAGCAGCTGAGATGAGTTTTCTTAGGAGGGTGTCTGGTGTCTCCCTTAGAGACAGGGTGAGAAGCTCAGACATACATGAGGGACACAGTGTAGAGCCACTGGTCCTACAAATAGAAAGGAGCCAGTTGAGGTGGTTCGGGCATCTAGTAAGGATGCCACCTGATTGCCTCCCAAAGGAGGTTTTTCAGGAACGTCCAGCTGGGAGAAGGCCACAGGGTAGACCAAGGACCAGATGGAGGGATTATATCTCCACACTGGCCTGGGAATGCCTTGAGATCCCCCAATCAGAGCTAATGGATGTTGCAAGGGAAAGGAAAGCTTGGAGGTCCCGGCTGAAATCTGCTACCTCCGCCACCTGACCGGAGCGGTTGATGATGGATGGATGGATGGACTCACTAATAGTATGTGTACATGAATGGTGATTGAGAATGGCAAAAATTACCTTTTTGACATCAGCTTTTCTGGTGTCAGACAGCGATACAGAGATTTTATAGAAGATCCAGATATTCCTGTGATTGATGGGCTGGTGAAACTCCAACAAGCAGTAAATTACTTGTTTTTAATGGTGCTGACTGTGAAGAGAATTCTCTGAGATGAACAATGGATTAACACCACTACTGACACAGCTACAAATCAACTAGGTCTCAGCACTGATGTTAATTTGTTTGGTTGGACTTCCTTTGGACCAGTGGGATCCAGAAATGTATACGAAGAAACCGGTGCTTAAAAGTAGGTCAGCTCATCACATAGCCTGTCCACAAAGAAAACTAGTCCAGCAGAGCTCACATTACAAGCTAACTTGGGTGTTATTTTGAGGTTAGCCATCTATCCCTGCTGTACACTTACACTAGATCTTAGGGTTCTCCCACCTGCCAAATCCAACTTTAATGCCATAGATGTATGGTAAGTTGATGTCAAATATATGACATTTTGTGTATAAATTGTTTGTATTTCCTTTCAGGCCCATTACTGCGTCTCAAAATGACAAATTGAATCTACAGGACTGTCTAGAAAGTGGTAGAGTGGCAAAGGTTAGTCATTCAACTTGTAGTTTTATTATTCACCACATTCCTCACAATGTGACCAACCTGAATAATACGATCTTATTATTGTTTCACTTTTTCACCTGTCATCATGTCATATTTTTCCTTTCTTTAATGATCTGTGTGTGTGAGTGGGTCGGTTGGCGGGCAGGCACGTTTGTGTGTATATTTTCACATTCAAAATCTCTCGATCCGTTCCTCGATATCGAGTTAATACTGACCAAGAATCCTGGATCAGATATCAGAGGGGGGAAATAAACATGATCCAATACCTATCCGATACAAGCCATGAGGAAATGCAGTTTAAACCATCGCCTAAATGCTTGTATATTACCACTTCCCAAATAGTCACGTGTGTATTAGTGTTAACTACCTTTGGAATAGTTATGTTAGTGTTTTATTTCAACCTTAAAGAGGAAAAAATTATGACAGCTGAATGCAAAATTTGCATTACAAATATTTCAAGGGGTGACAGCGTTGTGGTTGGTTTAAAACCACAAACTTAATAGACCAAACCCCTTATTACATAATTTGATTGCTGCGCAAAATGCATTGTGGTAGATGTGTTTAACCATGCGGTCAGCTGTTCACGTTTTGTACTGTGACCATACAAAGTGCTTCTGTACTGTTAAAATTCACACTCAAAATTGACATTGAAATCAATGAAAACGTTTCAGTTTCTGATGGCACATCCCAAGTTGTTTTCAAAACTCATGTCAGGGTATCCGTGCTGCAGAAAGGGTTTGCAGCGGGGATACAACCAAGAGCAGTGCTGAGAATATAACGTGGCCTAATAGATCAAACACTGAAATGAAGAGGCAACCATGAAAGAAATCTGTTATGGGAGGGATTACCTGTTGTGTACCTGAATGTTTCAGAAGCAGTTTAATAAACCCAAATCTTAAAAACTATGTGATACCAAACGGGGAAAGCAAATAGAAACAAGAGCTGCGTAAAAGATTACTTCACATTATTTCGGGCCAGAATTTTGAGAATCTAGGAGTTGTAAACAGAGTTTGTTCAAAGGATTCCGTCAGCAGGGGAAAAAAAACTACATGAGCAATACACCCACAGTCATGCCCAAGAATAAACAAACCAAAATAAAGAACAACCACAAAAGAAGGAACAGGCCTGTTGTTGTATAGGTTTCCACAACGTAACTTGTCACGACTAAAGCTTAGAAAGAACATTCAGTGACTTTGTTCAGCCTTCCTTTTCCAATCTTTGAGCAATGTTGTCATTGTCACATTGCCATACACTTGGCTCTCAGCACTGCTATCATCTCTGCTGCAAACCAATTCTGCAGCACTTTTCCCTTACCATGACTTGAAATAAACAAGGGTCTTATCTTCAACTCTGCAAATTTTCCATGATTTCAACATCAATTTTGAGTGTGAATTTCAGCAGTAGAGGAGCACAGCATACGGTCATCATAGAAAACATGAACAGCTGATTGCGTACTTGAACACTTCTACCACAAAGCACTGAATGCAGCGACCAAATGACCTAATAAGGGGTTTGGTCCATTGTGCATTTGGCAAACATCACACAGAATGTGGGGAATTTCTGCATTTAATAGCTGCAAAGAAAAGCCAAATACTCAAACAGTGGACATTGCTGAAATCAGTAAATATACAAGAGAAACTCCCCACAGTCAGCAACAAGGCAAACTCGATAATGGAGAAACAAGTTTAACTTATTGCCCTGGATTCCCAACTCCTTTACATTGTAGAAAATGGAGAGTTTTGACACTCAACTGAGCACCTTGAGCCTTGCTACAATTTGCCATTCCTCGTATGTGCAACTAAGTTTGCGATTTTATCTCCAAAGTCTTAGAGAATGTAGGTGCAGTTAGTTTCACAACAGTTATCTGGACCTCAGACTTTAGTCCAATATCTTTGTTGTGTCCAACTGCATTGGATAGACGCAGATTTACTTTTTTTTTTAAAGCAATGTTGCGTGCCAAAGAGTTTCATGGCTCAAATACATTACTGTAGTCATTTAGGAGATGCTGTGTGAAAGCAAGATTAATTTAAAAAAAAGTGCATGTATTTTTAAGCAATAATGCACCAAATATGAAGGATGCTCGCCACACTAAGTTATGTTGCGGCAAGTTTAGGATGCTTCGCACACACATTGCAGCTAATTGTGCATTAAGGACTGCAGTTGTAGTGCTGTGTAAGTGACACACTGGCCAAAGGGAGAAAAATCATTGGCCACTTCAACCATTTTCCCCATACCTATTCACAGTTAGAAGATATCAAAGTAGAACTAAATATGCAGCCTGTGCATCTGCAGCAAGACCTCCAGACTAGATGGAACAATACCCAATACATGATAGAAAGCCCCACTGTGCAGAAATGGGCACTGTCTGCTTATATGGCTGAATACAAGCTCCCAACTAAATAAGTAATTTCAAACCAGTGGGGCTACATCTTCAGCTGTCATACCCATTGTATGTGTTCTACAATATGTTCTCATTCGGGAAAATGAGCCTGACCAGTGGAATAAAGGCAATGAAAAGGTTCCTCCTAGACATGATGAACGGATGTATGAACAACATGGAATCTAAGCCATTATACTCTGCAGCAATTCTACTGGATCCACATTACAAAGACGGGTAAGAGAATTTCTGTTGGCCTAATATCATATCTCATTCAACCTGTGTGTGTGTGTGTGTGTGGCGCGTGTGTGTGTGTGTGCGCGACAAATTCCTCACACCTCTATATGGAATTGTCCCTACCATTTCATTATTTTCACATATCAAATATAAGCCTCCAGAGCAGACAAAATAACCTAATATTAAAGAAATTATTTGACTGTTAATATTCAATTTTTTTCATACCAGGTACTTCACAAATGCAGTCATTGAGACTCGGGAAGCATTAATAACAGAGGTAGGGAAGATGGAAGAAGTGGTGAAGACTACACCTGAAACTACAGCAGACAAGAGTCATAAAAATGGAGGCTGCAGGGACAGCTACCAGCAGCCTCAGCAGTATCTTTGATTAAATTATGGATAAAAACATTCTATTACCTGGTCCTGGGATTACCACAAATGCCCAAATTCAAGTGCAGACTGACCTCAGCGAGGCAACTATTCCACAGTTTGACAATCGCTTGCTGTACTGGAAAGCCAACCAACCACAATGTCCTTAGGAGCCAGTGCAGCTAAATTTCTCAGTGTTCCCTGCATAAGAGTAGAGAGTGAGATGCTCTTCAGCAAAGCCTCAGTTATTATTAATGAAAGAAAAGGTATGGTTCTGGTGGAGACTGCTGCAAAGCTGATGTTGTGAAAGAAGAATCTACCCCTCATGGTTATGTGAGAAACTTAATATCTTCAAGCACTTTGGCACCTGTGAAATTGATTGTTTGTTTTATTTTTTACAAATGTTTAAAATAAAGCAGTTTAAAGTCCGTTCAAATTGTGTTTGTTAATGTTATGTTATTTATTTAAAGTGTTACAGATATTTAAGTAATATTTTGGATTGCCATTTGCACATAGCTGCACTGCAAATTTTGTATGTTTTTTTTACACTGGTTAATGCTGCTGTTTAAATCGTTTCGACTTGAATATTGCTTTAAGTACTGCAGTACTTTTTTGCAGCATTTGAATAAACGCTGCCAATCTTTTATGACCAACTGTTGTTGTGGACTATATCGGAAGCATTTTGTTTTTTCCCCATTTCAGTGAGTTTTATTGGTGGGTAATTAGCTATCATGAGCAAAGTGCTTCCATGTATCACAAAAAGAGGTGAATCTGTTCAGCTGGATCAGAAGTTTATTTAGAAACGTTTCTAAATAAACTTCTGATTGCTTCCATGTATTTTATTATTGTTGTTGTTTGTACAAGAGTAAAACAAAATATCAGATTGATATCACTAATTGAAGTGAAAAAGTGCTTTTGGGACATCTCTACTCATTTGTTTGTTTCCTCCTCAGTTCACCAAAGTGAGAACCATTACCACCAACTCCAACTCTCTTAAGCAGGGGAAGGACGTTTCTCTGCTGCCTGTACTTCACAATGGGAAAGAGGACAACCTCTGGATCACTGAGCTAGAGAAGTATGTTACTTTTTTTGTGTTTATGTGTGTGTATACTATTAATTTTTTAATGGGACAAATAACAATACTAATTAATATCTTGACATTTCCTTACGGTGTCTCTTATCCATGCAATAATTGTTGTCGTTATTGTTGTTTCCAATAGACATGTGAAGGCTGTGTATGGTTGAATGTGTATCCTGTGAAGGACAGGCTACGTTTTTAGGGTGTCTCCCAACCATCTTCCCATCAAGGCTAGGATAGGCTTTAACCCCCACACAACCCTGAATTAGATTAAGTGTAAATTAGTAATAATCAATATTGACAATGAAGACTTGTAGCTCAGTGGTAGAGCATCAGAAAGGGCATCTGGCCTTAATCCCCAAAGATCTATATAAGTAGGTGTCCACCTCCACAATGTGGGGACTAATCTTGACATAAATCAGAACACTCGCTCCTATAGACAATGTAGACAGCAATAATGTAGACAATAAAAAGCAGTTTAAAACATCACTTTTTTCTCCTATTAATAAAAATCAGGTCATTCAGTAAAATCAAACAGTATCAATAAATGGGAAAATTAAAAAAACTCATAGGGAATGAAATGAGACCAAATCCTCAAACACAGTTTAGAAATGACTACATAGTACCGATGTAAATTTACACGGTTTTATAGAATTTCATTCATCCCTATCTCACCAGAATATTTGGTTTCCCCAAACACTACACCGACGTGAGAAACATGAATCGGCAGCAAAGGCAGAAGGTTCTGGGGAAGTCGTGGAGCGTGCCAGTCATCCGTCATCTCTTCGCTCCACTTAAAGACTATTTTGCCTGTGAAGAGCTGCCCTCCATGTCTACCTCATCTACCGTCCCAGCCTCACCGGCCCTCCAACCTCAGCAACTGGAGTAGTGGACATAATTTGCAGTTTGTTTACAGTCAGTGCTCATCAACTCAAATAATTCATTTCGGAATTAAGAAAATACCTCAGAGGGCATTGAGAGATGAACCATTTATAATAACTGTAGGTTTTAGGCCAAGGTTGTTTAAAATCAATATTGAGAATTCCTCCCCTCAGTTGCATCTTAATGATGATACTGTTGCCATTAGGAAAAACAGGCTTCAAGAAGTTTTGTTCAGATGTTGAAATATTTTTGTATTGACTTTTTATGAAAAGCCAATTTAGATATGACATTTTGAATGTTTTCAAAAGACAATGCTGAATGTAATAATCTTCCACTACACTACATCTTGTTCATTTTGCTCATTTGTTTTATAGTTGATGTTTACCCAAATGTGGTTTGAAAGGGTCAAAGGTGCTTGAATTGTTTTAAAAGTTTTCTTCTTTTTTTTTGTCTGAATGAGTTGGTAAGGGCAAATGTAAGGGCATAAAGCTACTATGCTTATGCTATTTTCCTGTGATGCTGAATTTATATATATATATATATATATATATATATTTTTAGGCCTCTTCGTCAGATAAACTTAATTATGTGGCATAATTTCTTTTCTCATCTGATTTTCATTACAAAACCAATTGTTGTTGACTAAAAGGATTCATATTTGCGACCAGTATTCACAAAATTAAGATAAAGTTGTAACACCTGTTGATGTTCGGTAAAAATATGGAAGTAGCTCTTGTCTCAAAAGGTGGATCGGTTAATCTAGACATAAAGTTTTATTGAGAAATGTTTCACCACTGTAAGTATCGCCATCCTTCACAAACAAAGGGATTTGGTTCAACTGGATAAGAAGTTTATTCAGAAACATTTCTCAGACTGGAGATGTCACCTGTTTGAGTGACAAAACGTTAACCAGTTGAACTGATTCTCCTTTTTTGTGATTCCCTTACCTTGATTGTTGAGCATGCATCAAGACAGCGCCTGTCTGTCAATGTCTCATCCAGCTTGTGGCCACAGAGCTTCACAGCCCTCATTTAGACTCCCTTTGCTGTCCCCATTCGTTTGTCCGTCTGTCTGTCCCAAGCACAGCAGCTATCATCTCACTATGATGTTATGCTCAGGCAGAATTCAAGTATGAAATATAATTTTTGATGGGATTTTCATTTTTTTAAATATATTAATTTTATGCCTTGTGTTGTGGCAGTGCTATGTGGCATATGTGGTTGTGCAATGACATTTGCGTAGCTTACCAAACTGACCAAAGACTGAGTCCTTTGTGTTTGTAATGCTGACTGGGGAAAAGCTATGTTTTTTTAAATTCCTCATGGTTTGACCAAAGTCTTGTATGAAGGACGGGTGCATTTCTTAAACACTACTAAAAGGCTTTTCAGGGAATAATGAGCTACCTGAAGTAATTCACCTTTTTTCAAATTGATATTGTGAAACAAGAATGCAAGTTACCTGCTAAATATGGGGTGATTTTTTTTTTGGTTTTGTTTTTTGTCACTGTAAAAGTGCCGTTTGGTTCATTTAGTGAGTTTCCTTACTGAAACCTAACTGCAGTTGCTGTTTGATGATGTAGCAGTGGAATATGCTTTTGTTTTTTGCTGCTGTTCATTTGTATTGTTATGTTGTAAAGTTTATGGCACAGGAAAGGAGAGCAGCAGTGTATTATGTGACAGAATTACTAAAAGTCTAGTTTAAAATGTACTAATTTCATGTAAATGTTTCAGGTGGATATGGGCAAAACCTTTGAATTTCCAGTTAAACATTAGTTGTTGCTTCCCCATAATTGAGATTCTGTTGGATAAAGAAACTAAGTCAAACTGTTTGGATGGAGATAATCTCGCTGTCCTTATGGTGTTAGAGATCATTCTAACGGATCTAATGGCTCCAACTGGTGGAAAGTCACTTGGACAATAAAGGTTTTCAAACACTTGGGAATTGTGCAGTGTTAACTTGAAGAATAATAGCATATGGCATGGCATAGTTGATCACAATATTTCCTAGTCAATATTATGAGTCATGTTGAACAAAAGTCCAAAGTATACTGAATAGCTTTAGGTCTGGAATGGAAAGCTTTGAAAGTTCAAAATGAATTGGAACTCCAGAGTTCCTTGTTCAATGTATTAACTGCTGGGTTGGGACTGTGCATACTTCCAGACAAAGTATTCTGTTCACGTTTTTTCTGGGTGACACTTAATGTAGGTCGTATTTTTAAGATTACCATTATATAACATGTATATAAAGCATAGCTCAGTGGGTAGATTGATTGTAAAGTTGCAGGTTCGATCCCCACTCCTGCAGAGTCCATATTGAGATGTCCTTGAGCAAGACAATAAACCCCTAATTGCTCCCCGGGCGCCACATGGTGGCTGCTTCTATATGATAGGATGGGTCAAATGCAGGGAATTACAATTGTCCCCTTGGGGACTGATAAGGGAACAATTATTACGTAGAAAATAGTCTTTGTGTAATTTATTTTAACCTAATGTCTGTGGCAGGCTAGTGTTTGATTAAAGATGTTAACAGGCATACATGTTGAGGGAGAAACATATTTGAAATTAAGTGGGGAAGGTAGTTCTTTTCTAGCCCGTTTCTTTCATGTGCATTACACCAAGTTACATGTTACGTACATTACATAACTCATAAATATTTGACCGTGGACCTGAACTTTGATGGATAATACAAGTTTGATACCTTACCTGCATTTTGTAATTGAAACTACTGAAGCTAACAAACTTGAGTGATCACAAAAAACGGAATCGGTTAATTCTGAGACACCGTTTATCGAGAGAAGCCATAGTCACTCATCCAGATGATATCTTCAGTACGGACAACAGACATCCCCAACCTTATAAACAATACATGTCTTGATGCATGCTCAATAATCCAGGTAGGGAAATCACAAAAAGAGGTGAATCTGTTCAACTGGATCAGAAGATTATTGAGAAACGTTTCGTCACTCACCAGGTGACTTCTTCAGTCTGAGCTGAAGGCAAACATCTCCCTGCTTATAAACGGTACCTTGATGCCACACAACAATAGGTTGGTTTCATATGAGAGTTGGGTGATCAACTGCACATTCAGTGACAATGGGAACCATTCACAGAGGATTGGGGAATGTTTGCGATCACGGCATTGTAAGATGCCAATAGATGTACTCTCAGGCCACCACCCCTATTCAAAGACGGTCGTTCCCTCTTCACATAAAAAGCCTACTTCACCCCCCTTTCAAACCCCCCTATAAACAATACAGTTGCATAATAACCAAAACCAATGATGGTTTCATAAGCAAGTTGGCCATTGTCCAATTGCTGGAATATCAATGGTAATGTGTACGAATCCAGTACGGTGAAGTTCGTACCCTTCAGTAGATGGCGGTACTGGGACATCTTGGATACAAACCTGCCAAGAAAAAAAAAGACAAAGTAGAAGGACTCGCCCAAGCCAACGGTTGATGAAAACCAAGAAGAGGAAGAAGAAGAAGAAGAATGTGGTCTTGTCATCCTCCATCCTTGCGTTTAGGCGTTGACTGGTTACGTATGACGCCATCCGCTACGACAAGGAACCGTTCCTTCCGCTGCCGGCAGAGTGAACCGAGTGGCTGCCCAGTAGAGAAAGAAAAGCCGTGTTCGCTGTATTCTGTCGTTTGAGACTTGGTCTGTTAGTGAGATAGAGTAACAGACGACATAATAAATTATTGATTCCACGAGCTGTGAAAAACAGTTTACACAAGGTAAGTTTAGCTGCTCACACTAACATTTATGTGCCGGCATGAGAAACTGCGGCTAACCCAGGTAGCTTCGGTAGCTCGTCGGCCAGTGCTTGACTAGCTCTGATTAGACTGTAGCTAGCCAAAGGGCGCAGGATGTAGAAAGGATGCCTGCCTAGTGTTATAATGTCAGAGTGAGATATTTGGGTGGTGTTCACGGTTGTTGTTTTATTGAACACGTTGGTTATTCAATGTGGAAGTGGATGAAATTAGGTACGCCCTACCCTGAACAATATTGTTTTCTCCTACAATTGAGTTAGCATTCTTGTTCGTTAGCTGAGAGCTCGATATGTTAGGGCGGGGAAAAGACTTGCCTGGATGCGCTAGGTCACAGTGGCCATGTAATGATATTCACCCGGTGACAACGATGCGCTTATTGTTAAGTTTCTCTTTACCCGAAACGAGTAAATTAACTGTTAAGGAGAGCAAATGTCACTGTGAACGGACAAGTAAAATAACTCTTTCAGTGGGATAATGAGGTAACCCAGTTAAATTAGATATGAGTGCTTTCTATGTAGAGGGTATTCTGACGCTAGTTTGCAAGCTCATAAGAGGCCTGTGGCATTTGTTGCCTGTCAAGTGTGCTAGCTATAAATTTGGTCACTCCCATTCTTCCTCCTTGACATAATATTGTGCTGATTTGGACCTCAACTGTATGTATATTCATCTGCGGGGCCAAATCCTGAAGTAGTCGTGCCCACAAGATTCGTTTTTGAGATGAAATCTCGACAGTAGGGGAAAGTTTAATGAACGTTAAACCGTGAGGCGCCATTGAAACGCCCATACATGCATTTCCATCATAACTGGCATATGTGATTCGAGTTGTTGTGACGTTTCTGACCCTGTAGTTACTCCATGTTTTCTTTCTAGTTCCTTTGTCATCATTCAGACTGTGATTTAACTGGAAGTCGAGGAGTTGTGTGAAATCCTATAAGTGAGTCTAAAGATGACAGAAATACCTGTGAGAAGAAGCTTTATTAACTGTACATGGATGTAGAATGCATACATAAATCCTCCTTCAGAACAATTCTACAATGCATACAACGAAATTTGTTCTCTGCATTTTACCTATCCTACAAAGGATTGAGAAGGTGCAGGCCCCCAGGGACCATTTTTTCCTATTGGGTTGCTCAGGGGCACAGGCACGAGTATTGAACTTAATATGCATGTCTTTCTGATGGTGGGAGAAAACGGAAATCCACACAGACACGGGTAAAATATGCAAATTCCAAAGTGAAAGGGTCTGATATTTGAACCCAGGATCTTCTTTTGATGCAACAGTGCTAACCACTGTGCCTGCCTCATCAGCCTATCTTAAGAGACTTTGATCAGCAAAAGCACTGGCTATGCATGGATGATGATGATGATGATTCCCCTATCAGTCCTGCAAGGGGAAATTTGCATTTCTCTGCATTTTTGACCCAACCTATTGTATAGGAGCAGTGAGCTGCCAACATATGGCGCTCGGGGAGCAGTTAGGGGTTAAGTGTCTTGCTCAAGGAGACCTCGACATGGTATATGCAGGACCGGGGATCAATCCTGCAACCATCTGATTGCCAGACGACCGCTCTACCCACTGAGCTATGCCGCCCCCACCGCGGCGGCATAGCTAAAAACAATCCTCCTGTAATTCATTGTAGGCTTTAGATTGCATGGCATAGGAATTCTATCATTACATTCTTTTACATGTCATAGTCATGGCATCCACATAGTCTTAGTCACTGTCTATGGAATCCATGTTTTTTGCAGCACATAACAGTCCAAGTTGGTTACTTGAGCAGCTGATTATTTGATATAATTGGATGACAGTCAAAATCACGCAAGATGATTGGTTATTTCTTAACTCGTAAAATAATATAAGGTCATATTGGGGCAGCATATTTCAGTGGGTAGAGCGGTCGTCTGGCAATCAGAAGGTTTCAGGTTCGATCCTCGGTCCTGCAGGAATGATGTCGAGGTGTCTTTGAGCATGACACTGAACCCATAACTGCTCACTGAACGCTATATGGTGGCAGCTCACTGCTCCTATACAATAGGATGGGTTAAAATGCAGAGAACTCCAAATGTCCCCTTAGTGGGACTGATAAGGGAATATTTTTGTTATTTTTTTACAGTTGTAT
>OMLC01016699.1:2973-21516 GCA_900302585.1 Regalecus glesne | reverse complement strand
CCGTCCTCTACACCATCCCTCCTACACCCCCCCTCCCACAAATAAGTGCACAAGCCCCTGCTCCAGTGCTGCCCCCCATCATGGCCTGACAGCCAGTGAGGAGCGGGAGGTGCAGAGTGCTTCTGCCTCTCACACCAGACAGATGTAGCACGCCAAGACGTGTGGTGTGAAAATGACGTGCACATGTTGTCTCAGAGCAGTGTGCTGAAACTAATCACCCCCAAACCCACACCCACCGTCACATGGTGTTCTCCTGCCTTCCAATGCTCTTGAAGTGTGAAGGAGATGTGCGGACAGACAGCAGGTGAGGTCCAGGCGGGGAGGAGTCCTTATCAGGGATGCAGAGGGGAGAACTCATGGCGGCGTGTGTGTCTAATGGCATGTTGTTCTCTGCTGGATGGTCGGTTTGAAATGCCTGGTATTTGGTTATACAGTCGAGGACGTCATGCCCTGGGAGGCGAGATCACTCTCTGAATGTCAAGGAGGGATTTCCGATTCCTTCCCCCGCCCCCCCTTATCTCCTTGACATCCCACTTTCCTCCCATCCTCGGTTCTCTTCTGCTCTCCCTCAGCGAGGGGATTCAGAGAAGACTGAGTGACTGAGATTTATTCATCTCCCCCCCGTGGTTTAAGCAAAATAACACTTGAAAAGTAATGACATTACTGCGCCGGTAATGCAAATGTCTCCTGGCAGATCAGGATTAGAGGATGGATTAGAGACACAGATAGCAGCCCCAGGATTAAAAAAAAAAATTTAAAAAATAAAAGCGAGCAAGAACGTAAGAGAAGATAGATTTGAAGAAAATCTATCTGAGGCAGCGAAGGCCGGAGATGGAGCAGCCTCTGACAGACAGCTGGGTGTAGTGTAGCCGGCAGGCCTGAGCTGCGTAGGAAACGGAGGCGCGGAAAAGCAGTGTAACACAGGTGTTGTGTGACATCTGATACCCCCGTCAGATGAGAGCTGGTTTGTTTTATTAGCAGCCAAAGCTTTCTCTTCTGGTTCCATGACATCACAGGATTCCTCTGGCTGGGGGCGACTCCTCGCTTCATCCTCGGAACACGTGGCGGAGGTGCAAGTTTAGCGCTAGCTCGGAGGCATCTTTGAAAAACAAGCAGCACCTGTAATAAATTAACCTCCGTCTACTGAGGTGTGTGTTCCAGCAGGGAAAAGCCTCCTCATAGTCATGCTGACGTGGTTTTGCTCATTCATCCATCTGCAAACTGCTTCTCTGAAGTCAGGTCACGGCGTCATGCTGGAGCCTATCCCGGCACGCTTTGGATGAAAGGCGGGGAACCACCCTGGACAGGCCCCCATCCCATTTTAGGGGTCGAGCAGTTAGGGGTTCAGTGTCTTGCTCAGGGACATGTCGACACACTTTCTGCAAGGACCGGGTATCGAACCACCAATCATCCGATTCCTAGATGATCGCCCTACGTACTGAGGTGTGTTTCCCCTTTTCCGTAGTCTAGTGATCAGATTATATTTCCATACGTAACCAAAGTGACCAGATGTAATCAACCCTAGTTTGGATAATTGGGCGGTATGTTGGCGTAATGTCCAGGAGAAGAAGTTCCTAGGTTCAGATCCCATGCCAGGTCCTCTCCGTGTGGAGTTTGCCTGTTCTCCTCACGTCTGTGTGGGTTTCCTCCAGATGCTCCGGTCTCCTCCCACCATCATAAAGACATGCAGGTCGGGGTTAATAACTCCTGCCTATGCCCCTGAGCAAGGGACCAGAAGAAAGATCTGGAGTTGGTTCCTAAATGCTGCAGCTGCTCCCTGCTCCTTCAGAGTGGTATGGGTTAAATGCCGAGAATGAATTTCATTGTATGTGTGTAGAATGACAAATAATAAAGCCACCAAGTTTCTTCTCATCATCATCTTTTGGTTGTTATGATCAAACAGTCCACCTTAAAGCTATCAACAGCTGTTGGTTTTTTTTTACACAAAAGTGCCATACATTGTAAATGTATCAACATTAATGATGTAAATAGACATAATTGAAAACACGAACAGCAATGTTCATTTTTGGTTGTACAGCTGAATTCTCCATTTTGTTTATTTTAAGGATCCTCTTCGCGGTTTCCGGTTTCCTTCTTCCAGTCACGAAAGCTGTAAGCACAGTGTTCACCGTTTTCAAAATGGCTGCCCCGCGGCTGACTTCCATCCACGTCAAACTGCTGACATCCCCGTCCCGTTGGTAGCATCGCACCAGGTATGATTTATATCCCTTATTAGCTGTTTTAATATCTGCTGAATGCAGTATTTGTGATTTAAGGTTCAAGATTGATGAGATCTATCACGCAATTCATGCTGGTCGACCGCAGTGTTAGCATTGTGTCATGCTATCTCAGCTATTGCTAATGATTAGCATAGAGATGAGCTCACTCTATTGTAACTTTATGTCATTACATGTGTTTTAATATTTAGTTGTATTGCTGGCCGCTTCTATGCTGTTTTTCAAGTAACTCCATTTTGAAATCCCTCATCTCCGCTACTTGACAGTTCACCCTTTAAATAGCTCGCGAACCTGTGGCTAACGTATGTCAGTTCAGAGGGGTAGTTTGATAAAAGGTTGTTGGTCTGACTTTCAAGTACTCTGTGGCGGGGACAGTGCTCATAATTGGGGAAATCTGACGTTAACATATTTTCTGTTCATTTTGCTTCCATGATACTATATGATGCCCCTTCTTCTTTGAGAATCCAACTCGGAAATCACGAGCTAGCCAAAAATGGAATATGCTAACTATCACTTCGAATTTGTCGGCCTTGCTGTTTAAAAAATGGATGTTGGGTACCGCTAAGTAGTGTTAATTTGGCCTATAGTTTGTTTAAAGTAATTACATCCGGTGAAATAAGTTTCCTGTTTCATTACATTTTATTTATTTAAGAAATAGTGGCCTGAAATGGTGGTGTTGGCCTGGAATTGGTCATTGCAAGAAGTTCCCACTTGATGTTTTATAACCTGCTTCAAATGATGTACACTTGTCTGCAGAAGGGGAACAGTTTTAGATTAGCTCATATTCACCCTGAGGTCCATTTTTATGTGTCACTGTTAGTCTCTACATTATGGAGGTGGACTCAGATTTAGATGGAGTTTTGGGGATTAAGACTGTATCCTCTTCTTGATAACCCAAAATAGGTTCGAACCTTCAAAATCTGGCTGTTCTGGCCCAAAGCCCATGCTCTACTACTGAGCTATTGCCCCCTCCCCAATTTGCCACTTAACTAAGACTGGTGGAATTGGTTCTTTGCATTTAACCCATCCTATTAGCAGTGAGTGCATGCACTGCACAGTGCTCGGGGAGCAGTTAGCCCACTGAGTCAAACTTATAATTTTTGATAATGGACCCTGCATATAAGATTGACTTAACTTCAGTTAGGTTTCAGAGTCTTGCTCAAGGACACCGTAATACGCTTTCTGCAGGGCCTGGGATTGAACTAGCAATCGTCAATAACTAGATGACCGCCCTACCTACATAGTTATGCCGCCCCATCTAGTGACCACTCAAGAACTTAACAGCATATCCTCACATTTACCTGAGCATGGCTGATTAAAGTTGGATGCCCTTTTCCTGATGCTCCACGGTGGTATCGAACCCACGATGCCTGACTTGTAGGTGTGTACTCTATGCCTTAGGCTACTGCACACCCAGGCTGGCCATAAGAGGAGGATTCAGTGTGACAAAGACTCATAAGACATGATGTATTGCTGTTTGGTGCACCTTGTTCTGTGCACTTTATTATGTGCAGCCAATTCCGCTCTCACTATCAGCGTACATTTAGCTCTGGCACAAAATGCTTCTCTTGACCTTGTATGATTCCATCCCACAGGCAAGATTCCACCTCATGCATACTACTGCCTCTGACACGCCATCCTCCAGTGGTTTGACATCTTCCACACCAGACCTATATAAAACTGCAGAAATAGATAGGTCAGTAAACTTTGTCCTTTGTTTGTCTCAGAATGCGCAACCCACCTCGCCAATACACCACATGGGCATCTGGTGTGAAAGAAAAAATACAATATACGCCTGCTATCAAATAAATGGAGCTTGATGAAACTGTAATCTTTTTCCCCCTTTCACTGAAGATTCAATGACGTTATCTTTTCGGTGAGGATGGATCAGGCCAGTTGTTCTTTTCTTTTACTTTTTATTGCTTTGTTTTCCATCATCAAATATAAAGCCTTATTTGGCCTTGATGCTTTTCCCCCTCCTGCTGTTCTTCTCGATATTGAGCGAAATCAAAATGTCAAATATATTTCTGCAGTCATTATTCTACCTTTTGAATTCAGAAGTAAAAAGTGCTCCCTTAGAAGTAATAGACATCACTGCAATTCTCAGCATCTCTCTCCTAAAAGGGAGCGCAGTGCGTTGGCTGGAAACACAGTATGTAAGTTACGGTTTCAAATGTGATGCTTGACAGTTTGTAAATTGCAGCATGACAAGAGAAACTATGGTGGGTTTATGCAAGAACCCATTTGGAGTAATCACTCGTTCTGTGTCATGCTGATCCTCGTGCGTATATGTATATACAGTTCTGTAAATGAAGAATTCCATGCCCACGCAGTCTCTAAGAGACAGATGGCCAAAACGTAGAAGCGAGTCAAAGTATGTGGAGATAAACAAGCCTGACGGTGTGAGGTGAAGGCTCGAATATGTTCCTTACTTTCTTCCTTTCGGTTTTCGTGGTAAATGTCATTCTATGATTAA
This sequence comes from Regalecus glesne, assembly GCA_900302585.1. Classification (NCBI taxonomy): domain Eukaryota; kingdom Metazoa; phylum Chordata; class Actinopteri; order Lampriformes; family Regalecidae; genus Regalecus; species Regalecus glesne. The sequence goes on along the minus strand of OMLC01016699.1, from coordinate 16,803 downwards.
GACGTGCAAACTGCGAACATCAAGCCAGGACTAAAATCGTCTATGTGAAGGCTCCCGTTTGCCCTACAAGGTTCATGTAATCCATTTGCCTTTCTTGAATGCCCCGCTGTCGACCTCCGCAGAGGTTTCCATGTCGGTTTGTGCCATGCTTGTCATTTTGATTCGGTGTTACACGTTTGCGTTGGACACCTGTTAACCAGATAGTGGTTCTGCCCTGTGCGTCTGCTTATGCTTTCAGCTCTTGTGTAGACGTTTACATATTTTCACCAACCTAGCCTGTCCCGTCTCGAGCCAAATCCATTTCACATCCCATCCCATCTGTGAGCTCGGTTCCTTTCTAACCCCCAAAGAGGTGTCCTGTGCTGCGGTGAGCCAACAAGGCAGACAAAAGCTTGGGGGGATGCCCATAGCCAGCCCTTAGCACCATCTCCCATCTGTAATATAGCCTGCCACTGTCACTGCAGATTACCCCCATGGAAACCAGTTGGGTTGGCAAGCCACTGGTAGTGATGCCTATGGCATGTGTAATGGCACAACCTTAGCCGCAGTGATAGCACAAGACAAATGCATGCGCTTTACACATATGCATGCACATATTTATGTTGGCAAGAAGGTGCTCTTGCATAGGGGCAATTATGCATCTATCTGTGTACATGTACTGCATGGGAGGGAGTTGTTCCCACAGATGTTATTTTGTGCTTGAATGGCATTAAGGAGGTTCGGGTGGTTCAGTTATGCTATGAATGATACATCTACTTTTAAATGAATAGTTTCAGGTGTGTGTGCGCGTGCGTGCGTGCGTGCGTGCGTGTGTGTGTGTGTGAAGGGGGGGGTTGGTTGTACTGTTAGTTGTACCCGTTGTACTCCACACACACACATTTTTAAGAAGATAGCCATATTGTTTTGACACTGTCGTCTTACAATGAATGTGTTATCTTCATTTAACCCATCCTGTTGTATAGAAGACATAAGAGACTTCAGTGCCCAGAAACCATTTCTTCGTTCTTCAACCTTTTGCCTTGCTCAGGGGAACAGGCAGGAGCATTAACCCCAACATCCATGTCTCGTTAATGGTTGCAGGGAACAGGAGTACCCGGCAGAAACCCACACAGACTCGGAGAGAGCATGCAAACCACAGAGAGAGGACCTAGTACAGGATTCAGACCCAGGACTTTCTCGCTGTGAGGTAGCAAATACATAAATCTCCCTTTATATAGACAGTTTATATTGATGAGCATTTAGAATGCAAATACACCAGATTTAGCCACAAGGCTAATTTTCTTCATTTTCCCCAAGAAATTAGGGGTTCATTGCCTTGCTCAAGGAGACGTTGACACATTTTCTAAAGGAACTGGGCATCAAACTACCAATCTTCCGATGACCAGATGACCATCCTGTCTCCTGGCCTATGTCGTCTTAAACAATGCGGACTACCAGGATGCCCTGCAGCTAAATGAAGTGAGACTGATACAGACCGGTCCAAAATACATCTTATAAGTTGACTGACTGGCAGTTGAGTTGGTAGAAGCCTTGATGAGCAAGAACTTGAGCATGTGCTTTATCATAAACACAATCTGAGAGCTCAGTGAAACAGATCTGAAAGATGACATTAAAAATCAATGACACCTGATAACATAAAGTACACCCAGCAGGAATAAGAGGAATGCTGGGTTGGTTGATGCTATACAATGCTATTTATGTCTTTATGTATGCTCAATAATCCAGGTAAGGAAAGCACAGAGAGAGGTTAATAAGTTCATCTAGACACATCATTTTATTGTGAGAATCAGTTCATCACTCATACAGGTGACCCCCTTCAACCTCAACTGACTGCAGGCATCCCCAACGTTTCTATCAGTAAGTGTTGTGTCCAGATGAACTGATGCACCTCTCTGTGAACAAGGTTTAGTGTCTACTGATGCAGTACAGCAATAACTATGGCAAGAGACCATTGCCACACGCACATTAGAAAACTGCAATACTAGCTACAATACGTATAACTAAGTCAACATATGTCTTTGTACGTGTCTGTTCTGTAAGAAATGCCCAAGAAGAGTAAGCTGGATGGAGCCATTGTGGCTAATTTAGAGAGAAGATAGGGTGCAAAAGATGGATGGATGGGGAGCAGGAAAAAATAATTGGTAACTTTCTTCTGCTCCTTTTTAGCATATAATATTTGTTGGATTCTTCATTGAGCATGGTTTTTGTTGATTTCTTTTGGTTTGCCATCATTTGTCGGCTTTTTGTTTTATTCATGCTTGGTCCTTTTTTCCTGTATTTGCATGCTTGAAATAAATTCATTTGAATTGAGCTGAATAGATACATAGGCAGTGAGGGAGAGAAAGAGAGTGTGTGTTTGAAAGTACCTGATAGTAATAATCCACAAAATATGATTCACCTCTTTTTGTGATTTTCATACCTGGATTATTGAGCATTCATCAAGACCACGAAGTATGTGTTTTTGTGGAGGTTGTTTATTGAATGTCTGCCAACTGAGGATAAATCTCGGTTGGTGTGAATCTCAGACCATCTCTCTGCATCCCATGGACAGTTGATTTAGTCTGGAATTACAAGTTGGGGGACAAACATGCAGTTAGGAATGATGGCACATGAATGAAGATGCAATTGTAAAAGCTGACAAACTGCACCGTAAGCCTTATGTGTTATTAATGGGCAGCTAGCAAGACAAATATAAATTCAGGGTGGAATGTACACTTTGATAACCAGGGGCACCTCACTCCTCCCTGTCTTCTATGTTCACTTCCTCAATCTCTCGTCCTTAACCTCATCGACTGGGTGGTTTATTGACAGTGAAAAACATGTATTCTTGAACCTGTAAACCACGACTGGTGATGGTAATACAGGCTCATGTAATGGGAAACATCCCCTCAGCCTCAGCAGTACCTCAGTAGCAGAATAACCTCCGAGTCTCTTTAGAAATATACCAGGTTCTGCAAAGGCTTCTGTGATTTCTGAGATCCTTTAGTGAAGGATTTTCCCCACGTCATACAAAAAATTACGTGAGTAAGAAATAAACAATAGGAAGTTATGAAAAGATAAGTGTGTAAGCTTTGGTATAGTTGGGGGATTCCTGCAGTCAGAGCCAATGGAGAACTCTGCTGTTTCATCTACCCTGCATATATTAGTTTAGAGGAAGAAGCTTTATTTATTTGTCATTGTACACACATACAACGAAATAGGATTTCTACATTTAACCCATCCTATTGTATAGGAGCAGTGAGCAGCTGTAGTGCCTGAGGACCAGTTCTTTTTCCTATTGCCTTGCTCAGAGGCGCAGGCAGGAGTATTGACCTTAACATGGATGTCTTTTTGATGGTGGGAGAAAACCCATACAGCCATGGGGAGAACAGGCAAACTCTGCACAGAAAGGACCTGGGATGAGGTTCCCAGGACCCTTCTTGCTGTGAGGCTGTTTATGGTGGATGGGTGGATGGATGGATTGACTCGATCACCTCTCCTAATGATTCTCATAATGTAGAAAATAAGCCTTAGTTGGTTCTGCAGCTGTTTTTCATATCACAAATAAGGTTGAACCAAATCCTCTGGATTACATCGATTATTGAGATAATCAAGTGGTTCCACCTCATTTCGCGATGTCCTTACCTGGATCTTCAAGTATGCACAATGCGTCTCATACTATTGTCCTCAATCGGAAACTGGCCCATATTCAGTCATGTAACCTGTGAAGCTATAATGTCAAACTCCACATTAAATGCTTGCCGCTCTTCAAATCGATGTTTTTCACATATTGAATAATATGACTGCTTCTGTTGGCTGAGCTGTTCACATATTGGGGGATAAAAAGGACTAACTAAATGAATATGTGCTGCACTGATCATTCAATTTAAGATAATTCAAGGCTTTTAGGCTTTTCAAAAGCTGCCGTTACCACAACAGCTATGGGTGCACTTGGCTGAAAGTCACGGTCACTCAGTAAACCGAAACCCCTGCAGAAAGGCGCTCTTGTTGTTACTGCAGTCAAACTCTCCAGCTCATTTTAGGGTTTTAGTCGAATAAGATTGCGACTCATTTGTAAACCGACTCCCAGAGCCAATAGAAAACTGCTGTTTCATCTACGCAGCCTACCTTAGTTAAGAAGAAGCTTTATTTATTTGTCATTGTACTTGCATGCAACAAAATGTGTTCTCTCCTTTTAACCCATCTTATTGTATAGGAGCAGTGAGTAGTTGCAGTGCTCAGAGACTAAGTCTAGTTCATTTCCATATTGCCTTGCTCAGAGGCACAGGCGGGAGTGCTAACCCCAACATGCATGTCTTTTTGATAGTGGGAGGAAACCCATCCAGACACGGGGTGAACATGCAAACTCCACACAGAAAGGACCTGGGATGGGATTCAAACGTGGGACCTTCTTGCTGTGAGGCTACAGTGCTGACCACTGGGCAACTCTGTGCCACCTGTTATCCCATTGCTTGTATTTGGGACATTATGTACATAAATCTCCCGTGATTAATAGACTCCTCGACTGGGAGTAATTGATGACTGCTGAAATGCAGCGGTCATGAATGCCCTCCTGCTTGCCATTATTATTTTTTTCCCTAGATTTTCTGCCCTCAGAGCTAGTTATTAATTATTAAATTATTACTAAAATAATCAGATGCAGAGGCAATTATGTAGTATGATAACCAGTAGAAAAGATTTATAAAGTCTCACATTTACAATTGACCCTTTGAGGGTAACCATAATGCAGATGTGGCTAGGGATGAAATTGAGTTTGACACCCCTGGCCTAAGTGATGTATAATGATAAAGGTCATCCACACTGAGCTCCCAGCAATTCCTCTGCATGTAAGGGTGCCTACCCTCCACTAGGTTACTCTTAGCAAATAGTCTCATGAATTATAGTTGGAGTTTGAATTGGGGCTGGCTGCATACGGAAGTTTCACTCCCACCAAGCCCATTAACTTTGTATATTGTCGTACAGACATTATATCAAAGGCATTATTTAAAGAATGCATTTCACCTGTGAGTTATGCATCACTAAAACACCTTGTTTTACATCTAGGAGGCCAAAGAATTCCTCCATAACAGGAAATTTACTCCCACTTGACTCCGAAGCTGTACAATCGTATTGTATTCATTCATCTAGTAAGTATCAAATTTGCTGTTACCCGGGGCAAAAGATAAAAAAAACCCACCCCTACACATTTCATTCATGCTAGGCCTTTACTCCTTGCCCTTGGGGGAGAAAGTGTTAATTAGAAAATATACAAGGGTCCTTATAAAGTCCAAAATGGCTGCAGCGGGTTACTTTGTAATCACGCAGACCCCGGGTGTACATGCTCTCAGGAATATGCCTTAATATCAAACCAATTTCCAAGCGATTTACCTGCAAGGGAAATAAACAATTTAGCTGCAGCTTTTATCGACCGGGTAAAAATTGCTTATTGTGCAAGACGAAATGTAACTGAAGCAAACTCCATTAAAAAGGATGTGCAGGATGAACATTTTTCTTGGTTACCCTCTCAGTTGTTATCATTACTCCTCATTTTGCAAATTCTCCTGGGCTGATGGCGCTAATAATAATTCAGCCAAAAGAATCTATATTACACACACGCATATCATCTAGTATCTCTTATTTAAGAAATAGCAACTATAGCCGCACCATCTCTGTGTCACGTTCTGGTGTGATTTCAGCCTGCTCCTATCAGTAATTTAAAGGAGGGGGAATAAAACAGGATACCGTGGCTTTCTAGTCTCTGACGTGCTGTCCTCTTCAAACAAAGGTTTCGCTTTATCCTCTACAGTCACCAATGAAATTGCTTTGGCAAAGACTGACCTTTTCAGCTTAGTAGCTCCGTATTTACCAGGACAAAGGCTAGTATATGAAATATGATCTCATGGCAATAAAGAAAAGGAATAATGGGTTTGATAACCAGATACTCCGCTGGTTTTCCAAAGGTGGGTTGTCGAAACATCTCATCAGCTCTGTGCTGTAAACAGGGCAGTGAGAACAGTCATGTCCAGAAGCCAAAACCGTTGTTGTGTGTCACAACGAAAGAGGTGAATCGGTTCAATTGGAACTTAGAAGTTTATTCATCACTCAAGCAGGCGACTTCTTCAGTCTGAGTTGACTGCTGCATTCCCCCCTTATAAACAGTACATTGATACGTCTTGATGCATGCTCAGTACATCAATACCACACAACAATAAGCTGGGTTCATATGCAAACTGGGTCGTCAACTGCACATTCAGTGGCAATAAGCACCATTCACAAAGGACTGGGAAATACCTGCAATCACAGCATTGTAAGACAATGACAGGTGTACTCTCAGGCCACCACCCCATTCAACCCCTATTGCTTTTGTCTGTGTTAGGGAGCACTGAATGAGAGGTCCGTTTTTACAAGTCACGATGAGTCTTCATGTCGTAGAGATGGATCAGTACCTAGATGGAGTATAGGGTAGTAAGGCTAGAAGCCCTTCCTAACACCGCCCCCAGTGGGATCAAACTTGTGACGTCTGGGCCATCATTTCCGGAACATGCGCTCTACTACTGAGCTATCACAGCCCCCATGTTAGTACCTGTGGCTCCTTCAGAGTCGTGTTTAATTTATAAATAAAGAACTGCCTCCACAGCGAGGTCTCCCTGATAGTGCACAGCCTGACTGGCCCAGATTTGACATATGACTTAATGCAGACCAGCTTTTTGTGTTTTTAGTGTTGTTTTATTGTTGTTCTAGCCGAGGTTTGTTATCCCGCTCTGACAAGGGGGCACACATTTATTGGCATTTGGGTTTATATGCAGTAAACCAATGATAAAGAATAGCTTGATATTGTTTCTGAGGTTATTGGCCCAAGTTTGCCATGCCGAGCCAACCAGCCGTTGTGTTAGAAGACAATCAATGTGTGCAGTATCAGTTTCAGCAGCACATCACTGCATCCTTCTGTTATTTGGTGGTAGGGATATATTAAGTATGAAACAGCACAGCTTACATTTTCCTTTTTATTCAGAATCAAGTCAAGCTGACTGATCATGTGGCCTGACAGCAACTTTGGGGAGGGGGGATACGAATAAAGTGTCGTAAGGAAGATTTTATTTTGTGACATGGCTCTGTGGGTAAAGTGGTTGCCGGCCTATCACAAGGTTGTAGCTTTGATCTGCAGAGAAGCATGTTGAAGTGCCCTTGAGCATGACACATTTTCCCTGACTTACCCTTTGAAGGACTGACAACCTGTCCAGGGTGTTTCCCTGCCTTTTGTCCAATGAACACGGATATAGGCTCCAGTTTACTTGTGACCTGATTTAGGAGAAGCGGTTTGATGGATGGATGAAGATGACAAAGGCCAGTTAGCCTACACAATCCCAGAACACCGCAAATAGTTCTGGAACATCGACTGTCAAAATGTGAGAGTGACTTGCCCAGGATCCTGCAGAATCTATCTCAAATTAAGGCTCACACCAGGGGAATATTTATGTCTTGTGTGGCGGATACAATCATTTCTACTCTCCTCTTTGTGCAGAAAAGTTAGAAATGATAGCCCGAGATACCAACAAGTCTCATGTATAAGACACTGAATTTTTCACATGAGTTCAACCTCTGCAGCCCTCTCTTTGGGTTTGAAGTTAATGACTCGCGCCGTGGGGCCTATTCTTTGTTACAGGATCTGAGGGAGATTGGAATTTTAAGTCTGAAACCATGAAAACTGGTAGTTCTATTTCGTCTTGAATTGGCCTAAGGGTTTACCAGAGGCAGCATGGGCCTCGGTAGAGCTTTTACGTGGAGGCTATTCATGGTGGTTTTGTTAAGTTGTACAGGTTAGAGGTTTGTATCGATGGTAAGAGAGAACTTGGGTTGCATTTTGTAGTACCTGACCTCCAGAAAAATTGTGTCTGTTGGATGGTTTGGTGTGATTTGGCCAGTCATTTATTCATTCATTTTTTTCTGTCTTAAATTGCAGTGTTTGTCTTGGATCGTATCGATTGTTTTCCCTCAAAACGTGGCCAGTAAGCGTACAGGAATTGATTTATAAATGATGGGAATTTAAACCTTGGCGCTTAGTGTCCAGCCAGCTAATTGCCATAGTGACACAGCCGAATGATGTCGATAGCACACCCCAGAAATTGCCCAACTGTGAATGAGGTTGCACCAATTGGAGCAAAATTGACCCCCTTGTTAGTGAATCTGAGCCACTGTCTGCAACAGCCTTGGCCAAATCCGCACCACTATCCCCGTTTCATGTGTGGGAGGGGCTGTAAAGGGAAATATTTCTTTAAGAATAAATATTACTTGCACAGAAGCTAAATGAGGGAACATTAGTCATTCTATGCGCAAAAAAATGCAAATAATGTTCTAATTAAAATGCATACTGTGCATGTACTAGAGCTTACCTACACACATTCAGACTACTTGACAGTTACCCCAGTTGGCTAAGTGGTAAGCATCGTTGCTGGCCGTGTATCCTCTATTAAGTCCACAGGCACAGACGTTGCGAACTCTAAACATGACTAATCATATTTCACTGTGTCCTTGTGCGAGCCAGTGTGACGGAAAGGGGAAGACGCCACACTGTTAAGAGTCCTGGAATGTTTGCGGTGTGGTGGAAATGGACAGATTCCCTGAGTATAAGGTCATACTGTACTATGCAGACATCCCCCTGTATGAGGAATCAGTAATAGCTAATGGTCAGGACTTTTCAGTCAGGTTACTCTATCTCTGTGCTGTGTAATGATGTGTGAGCAAGCGGCTCTGAGGCTCTCTCTCTCACCCGGCTCTTTATGCTGCAGCGTGGAGATTCGCCCGGCTTGATGGAGAGTAATAAATTACTCTGGCAAGATTTGGTTTCTGCATAAGTCAGGAGGAGCAATCATGGGGGAAACGGATTGTAGATTGTTTTGTGTTCAAAGAGGGAGCAGCAGAGGTTCACTCCTGGCATTTAGATGAATGCATCTGCCTGGTTTACGAAATGCCTGAAAATCTGCAAGTGCAATGTAAGCTATGGCATCGAACGCCATATACGCCATGTTGTTTGACGAATCAATACTTTATTTCAAAGTCATGCAGTCTATCATAGGGGGGATATTACTTTTAGTATTCAGGATCAACACATTCTCATTCTCAACTCATCAAATAGGGCAGCTTGGCCAGTGGCCTTATGCTTCAGACTATGATACTTGAGATACCCCTTTAGAGTCAGTTTTGGATGTGCAAGACTTTTAAATGGAGGTGGATGGTGCAGTGTTCCCAAGCAACCCAGTCGCCTGAATGAAATGTTGGCATTTTACATCTCAATAACAAAATATAAGAAACCTTATTGATAATAGAAATGTGAGAAAAATAAAGTAAATAGACAGCTTGAATATAATCACGTAGTGTCCTCTGTCTACATCAAATAAGGCAGTTGGATGAGGCAAGTAAACGGTGACGATCCAGATAGTCCAGGATGAAGAGGTATTATAGGACAAATCAGAAGTAGGGTCTTCTGTCTGTACATGAGAGAGGTCTGTTTATATGTCAGTATGGGGAGTATCATGTTGTGGTGGTGGACACGGACTTAAATGGAGCTTGTAGGATTAATGCCCAGTCGGCCTTCCTGTAGCCCCTCAGTGAGTTTGAACCTGGTGTCACTGGCTCATGAGTGCATGCTCTACCACTGAGCTACCATGGCCCCAGGTCTTCTATCAGTATGTAATACATAAAATGCACTTATGCATGGTAAAGACCTTCGTTCCCAACAGCTACAGGAGATTGTGGGATGATGGAGGCTACAGATCTGAAGAAAAAGCTGTTCTTCAATCTGCTAATTCAGAATTCGATAGGCCTATATCTCTTTCCCGATGGCAAGAGGACAAACGGACTGTGACCTGGTTGGGTCTCCACTCATGCTGCTTGCCTTTTTATGTAAATGGATAATGTGCACTGTATCCAGATTTGGGAGCACAGTTCTCACAATCTTCCAGTTTGCTATAGGTTTAATGATATGACTTTAAACCGACATGAATCACACCATTAACCAAGTTAGACTGGAGGCCAGTATGTGGCATAGGTGGACTGCAAGGTGGAGAGAAATATGAGGTCTGTTTTACATGTCATTATTAGTCCCCATGTTGTTGGGGTAGACATAGACTTAGATGGAGCTTGGGGGATAGAGGCCGGATGCCTTTCCTGACACCCTGTGGTGGGTTTGAACTCCCAGTCTCTGGCTCTCCAGTTTCCAAAGTCCAGGGTCTACCATTGAGCTACCATGGTACCCGGAGAAAAATAGGTGAGAAACTGTGACAGGTTTAATAACAGAATGTCAATTGCTGAAATATTCTGCTAAAGCGATGTTTCAGTTTTACAGTGATACTGACACAATATGGTTTGCAGCAGGTTGCCTCAAGTCATTGATAGCAAATAGTGATGGAGAGGTGTGGGGATTTGAAATGGTGTCGTCAACCTGTGTGTATTTATAAGATGTAAATTAATTCCAGCTTAATGTGACTATCAAAGAGACTGTTCTATTCATATTGCGTTGCATTGATATTCTCCTCTTTAGTGGCAACAGTACCATCAATACAGATAAACAGGAGGGTGCACTGAAAGAGATATTTTATTGTCATCTGTTGTTGTGCACAGTGCCAACAGTATCTAGAGTGACTTTGATTAGTGTGTTAGTGTTCACAGCAGAGGGGTGTCTCACCTTGTTATGTTTCATTTACAGTTTGTCAGATTATGTCAGATTTCGTGTTCTATGCACACACATGGCAACCCTGAAATTGGAGAGCCCCACTGAACATAACAAATATCTCCATCCGACCCTGCTGCTTGATAAGTTTGGGTTTGTAATGCGATGCTATACAGGAGGGTAATGCACCAGTCGGGCGAGATCAAGTGCTGTTATTGATGATATCATTGGTATCCCTGTCTCCACATCCACTAGCTCCTGCACCGCATTGTGTTAATGTGTACATTAGTTATTCCATTCATTGATGAGGTCCGTATGTGTTTGGATTCATTGAGAAGATATGTTCGTGTGTAGTTTCCTTGACGAGATGGATGATGTCCAGAGAGAGAGTGTTGCCCCCCACCCTAACCATGGTCTCCCTGCCAGAGATGCCACTGTTGCCAAAATACACCGAGGTCAAGGTTGAGGGGTCAATATTTCAATGTGGTAACCATTTATGATCTTCGGACTGACATACTGTTTTTCCAAAATTACTTTGGTTTCGTCCTACAACAAAGTTTTAATTTTAACATTACAAAGACACAGCCTTGACCTGACTTACTCATTTACAGAGAGGCCTTTGGAGGCTCAACCCATGAAATGAGGGGTCTTCCATATTGTCAGACCTAATCCAAGCAGTTCAACCCCCATACCTTTAGTAATGCCCCGAATAGGCAGCTGGATTCCAAGATGTCAAGATGGCTTATTTTGATAGAAAACGAGGAAGGAAAACCACCTATTCATTTCATGTATTAGGCGTTCAAAGCTCTATCTGGAACTAGGCCTGTGCCGAAGCCTGAACCGTTTGGAGGTCCAATTTATTATTATCTATCCATCCATCCATCACCAGCTGCTCATCTGAAATCAGGTTGCAAAGTCATGCTGGCGTCCAACCCAGTGCTCATTGAGAAAAAGGCAGGGAAACATCCTGGACTGGTCGCCATTCCATCAAGGAGCTTGAAAAGTTCAGGGATTAGTGTCTTGCTCAACGACACTTCAATACACTTTCTGAAGAAACCTGTGTTTGAACCGCCAATCTTCCGATTACTGGACAACCATTCTACCTCCCCAGCTTTTCAAATCGTCCCTTCTCCCAAAAAACATACAGATTTCCTCTTTTACCGGTAATTCTCCAAGTCTGACAATCTATTTCTGTCTGCTGTGGATGCATGCAAACACAATAGGTGGGAGGGCTTCAGTATACATATGCAGATTGAGTCAGATTTAGTGAAACGAGAAGTCTTTTGACATGCTCATCGTTTACTATGGAGACGAATCAAGACCCACAACAGAGGACTGTCAAAATCCTCTCACATTGCTCAACCCTAAATTCAAGCATTGTGCTCCTCACTGATGGCAAAATCCATCACAGTACTTGACAAATCTCCTTTTTCCATAATAAACCTCTATTTTAAAGATATTTGGGCTATATTTCCACTGATTTTGCTGTTTGGTGAGAAGGAAAGTGTGACAAAATGGGAGGCCGGGGTATCTTTGATGGATGCTGATAAGATAAGCTAGTGGGTCAATTCATTTGCCAATCACTCAGCCAGTAAGTCCTCAAGTCAGTAGAAGAAGTCCTTGGGTGAGGGAAGAGAAGAAGAAAGGATGCAGGGAAGACAGAAAAAGATGATAAAAGAAAGAATCAGGGACCCTGAATATCGGAACTTATCAATTTGTCAGAGGGGATGAGAATGGAAAATGGGGAGAGTGAAGATAAAGATTATCGTCATTATCATCATCATCATTATTATTTATTATTATTATTAAGGTTGGGTCATGACAGAAAGAACAAGATTGTAGATACAAGTGGCCGAAAGGGGTCTTTTCATGAGGGTGGTTGGCGTCTCTCTGTGGGACAGGGTGAGAAGTTCAGTCATCACGAGTAGAGGCTCTGCTTTTTTACATAGTAAGGAGCCAGTTGAGGTGGTTCAGCATCTAGTAAGGATGCCATCTAGTCTCCTCCCTAGTGGGGTGTTCCAGAAGCCTCCAGCTGGGAGGAGGCCATGGGGTAGACCAAGGACCAGGTGGATGGATTATATCTCCACTCTGGCCTAGGAAGACCTCAGAATCCCCCTCAAGTCAACTGGTTATCCAGGGAGAAGGAAGATTAGGGTGCACTTCTGGAACTGCTAACTCCGGGACCCGGCTTCAGATAAACACTGGATGATGGATGGATGGATGGATGGATTTCTACTGCTACTACTACACTTGAACTGGCCTTAATCATGTTTTTCTCATCATTACACATGGTCCTCTTTTCTCAGTCCTGCCCATCTGTAAAATTTTCCTTGAGTTGAGTCCAAGTCTTGCATAATGAAATATGAGAACTGTTATGAGGCAGAATGAAGTGTTCACATGCACCCATTTGATCCATGTATGGATTCTCTCCTTTTTGTCATTTCTACTTACCTGTCTGCTGAACATTTGCTGTGCTTGGCCGTCACCATGTCAGATTAGAGTTCCCCTGTGAATGTGCCTCCCATTTTCCTTCTCTCTTTTTAAGACAATATTTCATTTTGAGGGAATATTTACCATACTGAACATACTGTCCTCCATATGGATTCAATTACTAGTGAAGCATGGAGAATAACTGCTGTTGGGAAGTACGTATGTCATCCAGTCTTTAATATGGGTTTTTCAATTTACAGAGACAATCTTTGCGGTCTTAAGACACTTCATGAAAATAGACTACTTCTTGTAATTAATTACTTAGAAGTAAATAAAATGCTGTGCATGTCAGCAAAAAAATGCTCATATCCATCATGGTGGATAGTTTCACTTGCTGGCAACAAATTCCAGGATAAGAAGTGTGTTGAGCCTGACTTTCTTCCTGCAGGATTAATCCATAGATAGCCTCTTAACAACCTCTTTCAAAGAGAGTAACTTAGTCAATGAAGCAAGGCTTTATTATTTTCTTTTTCTTTATACATTTACATCTTCTCTCTCTCCCTCTCCCATATTTGCTGGGGTGGTATTGCTCAAGAGATAGAGAAGACCGTCTACCAATCTGACAGTTGCTGGTTAGATTCCCAGCTCCTTCAGAAACTGGTGGTTTCCTTGAAGAAGTGTGTGTGTGTGGATATACACACACACACACACACACGCATATATATATATATATACATACATACGTACATACATTC